>DVWM01000217.1:0-12277 GCA_018235105.1 Junonia coenia | reverse complement strand
TTTTGTCGTTTTAGTTGTCTCTTTGTTATAGTTATTACACTGAGAAACACAGAAGATACTTCCTTTTTTATTGATTATAATATAAAATGAATAATTCTTTAAATTTTTGTTTTTGTTTCAGTGCTTTTTATTCCATCAATAATTACTCAATGTTTATAGTCAAGAAAGGAAACCAAATATATCTACCAAATAATTATTTTTTAAAAATAAAGTCATTTACAACTGAATGAATTTTATATTGCAAAACTTGTTTCATTTTATGATCAATAAATTCTAAATATTTCTTTATAAATTAATAATAATTTTACTTGTGAATAAAAGCACTATTATTTTTCATAAGTATTTTTAAAATTTGAGGATAGGGATAATAAAACAACAGGGATAGATTCAGATATCTTTATTATACTTGTTTATTGGATGTGAAATAAAACGACAGAGTAGCAAAATTAATTTGAATTTATTTTCTTTGTCATTATTAATTTACTTTTTACATATTTGTTTATAATTTGGAAAACATCTACCACCGCTTCGGAAGGTGTACATCTGTGGAGAAGAAGCGGCGCAAGAAACTCCACAGGCATCACCTTTTTTGGTTTGAATTTAAGCCAATTATGAATTTTTTTATATATTTATATTTTTTCCATTTAAATTACCTACCTACTTGATAGTTTGAAACTATCTTTATAATATTTAATTACCTAAAACTAAACCTCCCTATGTCATCGCCCGGTTTTTACGACTTATATAATAGTAACCTGAAAATTATATGGTAAGTTTATAAATTACCTACATAACTAAAGTTACGAACTAATAAAATTATTGGTATATATATTTTAATTAATTTAACATACTTCCTATGTGGCAAGTTCTATGATAGTAGAAATATAAATTTTTATGAAGAATATTCTCTTGAAAATCTGAAAAAAAAAACAAGAAAACATATCCACAGAGCGCCAAAAGGCACTAAATAATGTAAAGTTATATAGAATATTAGTCTGAAAACATAACTTTGGAAACAGGATTGGCAAAATTTTATTTAGTATTATGGCAAAAGAAACTATACTATACTAGTATACAACTATAGTAGTATAGGTACAAGTTAAAAATTATCATAATACTAAAGTGTAATATGTACTAAATGTGATGGATAGTAAACATACATTATTGTAATATTAAATTAAGAGTTATAGTAAAATTAAGACCTAACACATATTAGGAAAATCCTTTAAATGTTGACAGGGTAGTGTAAAAAATATAATATTGTGTAATATAGTTTTTAGTAGGTGTAAGTGTACATTGATTAGTCTCAAAAATGTTACAAAAAAATATGAAAACTTACAATCACCGGTTTTCAATTAACACGTACAATTCAATCCACAATGCAAATTATTCAAGCATTCTGCTAAGGAAACAACAACCACCACTATAGATCTAGATAAATAGTTACATACGTAGAACATACTCTGCTACCAACACAAGTGTCGCCGTCGCTACATCCAATTAATACGTACCAATTCATTTAAGATGACAGGGTAATATATTTTGTTGATTGATGGTAAACTTCTACTTCAAACCTTTATTGTTAGATTACGTTCGATCATCCACTACTCCAATTAAAGGGTTAAGAAATCTCAAATTCGTACCTATTTACTTTTGCAGTGTTCGTGGACCCTGTCGTAGCTGTTTAAGCAGAGCTTAGAAGAAAGACATAAACATTAGATACTATTGCTTACCGCTAAATCGTACACACAGAATTTTTACTACACAGCTGAGGTAGTCGTGAAATTATTTTTATGCATAGAAATGCAAAAGTAAATACCTATTTAGTTCGAAGATGTCTACTTGAAAGCAGCAGCAACGGTCTACACAATCAGGTGGCATGGCCAATACATACGATTTTTCAAAATAATCTTACGGTCATTCATGAGACTGCGTCGATACATCGTTCTGTTAAATATTATAACTAGCTAAATTTAAATATTTAAAGGGTATAATGTAACTCACATCCGATGTGAATAAAAGAATTTCGTCGACATTTATTACTGCAGAAACATTTCGCCTTTCTTCGTAGGATATTCTGCTCGCATCTCTGAACTGCAAACATTTCGAAAAAAGGCACACGAAAAAAAAATACTAAAGATGTTTTATAGGTTGTCAGGTGTAGTGTATTTGAAAAATATTCATGCGTGTTTTTCACTTCTACTATTAATTAGTACAGTGGCTCCTACAATATTTGCTTACGAGTGCAATCAGATTTAGTCTAGGATTACTGGCCCGAGTTTGCAGTCCTCTGTAGTGTATGCCGCTATCTGCCCGAGTGATAACTGCAAACAATAATCAAAGGACACAAAGAAAACGGCGTTAGAGGACAGGGTTGGATTTATGTCTAGTTTATAATCAGTCATGCTTCTAACACGTCACTGGCATCAACATATTCTACTTAGTCAGCCATGAATTCATACCCGTTTTTAAAACCAATGCATTCGATGACAGGAGAGTGTGGTTAGACGTGAGCGGAAACCTTCAACTGTAAAAAGACCAAACAGCACGCAGAAAAGCAAAAAAAAATAATCTTAAAACGATAAGATTTAAGGTAGACAATTTATTTATTTTACCTGATGTCCGATTGACCATTTACCACGAGCTTGCAAGTTAGTTGCTTTGTTAAAATTGTCTTTTTATCTATACGTCAATTCTAATTTTTATGCATTTCCTTTTATCGTCTGTTCATTACGTACATGATCTCCTATCTCCGGGTACTGGGAACATAATCATAAAGGCGCGAAATATGGGCAAAATTTACCTGCTAACTTTGAAGTCTAGACCCGTGCCTGTATAGTAACTTCTGGTTTCAATATCGTCTTTCTAAAATAGTGTTATTATAATTACATACGTTTTACTTATTGCTCCTTTGTTATTTTACACGGTAGGGAGAAGGCGTCAGGATAATCGGCAGAATCCGGTTACTGCAAAAATATCGTATCGACACGGGAAATAGCAAAACAGCATAGCTGCGTTAGCTTACGTTAGAAAAGAGAAAATAAAAATGTTGTTTTGTTACCTATTCCGCTGCATGCGCCGTGAAGCTCAAAATAAAAATATAAAATAGAAAAAAAAGAGATTGGTTTCGGCCTAATTAAATAGTTCTATCATACCGCTGTCATACGCTGCTTTCGTGCATTGTTAAATACCGTACCGGCGTCCCTTTCGGAATAATTTTAGACTTTTTTTGAGACCGTCAACTGTAAAAAGATAAAACACGAAAAAGGCCAAAGACAGAACGTTAAATAAAAATATATGAAAGTAATGTACAATTTCTTAATTTCGATATCGAATAATGATTTGAATACAAAAATAATTTAACGAAATTTAATCACATAAACGATAACATATGATGTAAATACTGATTACATAAAATATAAAAATTTAGTAAAAAAGTTGAGGAAATAAATTTGTATTTGACATTAGTTTAACTGTCTTAAAATACGCAAAATTTATAATTGAAGGATGTCTGTAATAGAAGGAAAGGATAAAAAAATTAAACTTAATTCAGTTTTATATCTGATTCACCTCAAAATTGTTAAATAATAGATCCATCGATTGTATCGCATGCGTTGTTTAGAGAAACCTGCAAAATATGTAAAGAGAAACAATTTTTTATACCGGATAGCCGTTCTAAACTCTGCTGGGATCACCGAACCCACGAGAAACGCCACGGAACCACCGAACTGTAATTATATAATCAAAAGGCACACGAGAAAAATACATGTCCTTATACTACAATCATGTTACATCGTACTTAATGTTGTTTGTTTTACCTATATATTTCGTTCCGTTTGATGACTGTAGATATGTAAAACGTTTCTAATTCGTATAACTTTACTCTGTCAGCTTCCTTCCGTACGAAACTCGAATCTACTCGAACTACGCGACTCTGAACTGCAAATATATATAAAAGAGACACGAAAAAAACACAATCGTTATTTTTATGCTATATCATCGGCGTTTAATATTTTTTTTTTATTTTGTTATTCATATTTTTGTATAAATTTTTCTTTCATTTGGACAAAATTTAAATATGTTATAATTAAAATAATCGTATTATGTATTTGTATAAAAATTAGCAACTGAAAGAAAAGAAAAGTTAATAAATCTAAAGATCCTGAAATAATGTTTCAATAATTAATTTTAATTAATCTGTAAATAATAGTAGTTATTGTTTGCCAATATATTTTATTCCATCGATATTTTAATAATTTGTGTATTTAACAGTTTTGTTACTCTGAAAATATTTAATTGTCATTAACAACTGGAAAAAAATATTAATATTAACATAAGTACTATATCCAAACTGAGAATTATTTCAATCTCACTTGCACTAACACATTTCAAATCATATCTAACTTTTCTCGTTACTTTATTATAATTTTTCCAACTTATAAACAACTTTTGTAAACATTTTTTAATTGTATACGAATACTTGAAACTTTTCAATGACATTTAACTCACAGCACCACCACCACTAACACTCTGAACTCTTTAATTTCTATCATCTAAAACATTTTCATTTTGTTATATTTATGATAGTCATTTTCAACCAAAACCTGCATTTTTAAATAAATTAAACCTTATTCATGCTTACATTTTCACTAGCCACAATATATTCACTAAAATAACTAAAATTACTAACAAACGCCAAACGAACACTTTATCACAATAATTAACGAACAAAGAAAAATTAGTTGCATAAATTTTTTTGCAGAGATTAATTACTTTTCTGTAGTTAAGGCATTAATCCTACAAAAGCATTTAAGCGTATGACAATCTTTGGTGAATTTGTTCTCAAGCGATAGCTCTTTCGCGCACTCCGTGAACCTACGAATCATTCCCCCAAAGCAAATCTTGAAATACAGAATCACATACTCGCTACATTCGAGTGTTAACTATTATATAACATGTACAAAACTTATCGACAACATATGCCAGGATTGAAGAAAACATGTGATAATGGCCACAAAAAGTAATTATCAGTATCTTCACTAATACAGGACGAATCACCACAGCAATATTCATAAAACGTGATAATACTCATAGTGACATTCCACATATTATTAAAGCTCTATTAAAATAAAAAGCATTAAATACAATGAGGGATAAAAGGTCTGTAATATATTACATAAACACCGATGAGTAGCATATTAGGATGAACAATAACTGTAAGCACATTATTTTCGCAGTACTCATGAATATCTTGCATTACCTCTATTGTACCAACATCGATGTATGTGCCTTATAAGAATAATAAAGTGACAAGAAATGTATATACTATCACACACCAGCTAATCCTGCAGGAAATCTCGACTTCATATGACATATTCCATCTAGCTCCATGCTCATTCACATGTTATAAAGTTAGCCACAAAGAATTGTTGGTGCATTTTATAAAAGATCACAGAAAATTTTGTAATCAAAATAAACTGTGTCTACAAAATTAAAAATCACTGAAATGCAAATAAAAGCATATCTATTTTTAAGAAGACTCGGACGATGCAAACGCACGGAAAGCAGCAACGGGTTACAGAAGTAGTAACACTTATTGGATCTGTTAGCGTATTGCGTTGTAACAAAATATTTATCATAACGTTACACGGAACCACAAACAAACCACTTGACTCAAGCTTTGTGGATTTTTCTGAGCTTACAATCGGCTAATAATGCGAAGAAACAAACTGGCATAATGATAAACTCGTGGACAGTCAAAAAGCAAATGTGGTGCAGGAAGATCTTCTCCGTGTAAAAATCTATTTGTTCAAGTGTGTATTTATGTATTTTTCATTGTAACGTAGAAAATATTCGATTCGTAAAAAAAATCTCTAGTGATTTGTTCAGCTGAAAATAAAACATTATTTGACCTAGTCGTGCTATTCTAATAAGAAATTATAATTCAAGAAATGTTGAAGCAAATTTCGCTTGTAAACGTATTCATACATAGTAATAAAACTACAATACCAAAATAACCGTGAGATTGATACACAAACTGAAATAAAATCTAGATATAATTGCATTTAAATACATTTTAAACAATATATTTTATTACAAAAAAACTTTTTACATAAAGTAAAGCGAGTATGTAAATGGATACTGTGAAGAACATTAAAGAGAACAAAAACATCGAGAAAGGGTCTAGGTGTATCGTTATTAATTTGTTACTTAATAATGTTACGTACCCGTCAGACACCGATGATTGAATGATCCTAACAACTCTTAAGGCGTAAGCGTCTAATCTATTTAGATATTTGCAGATAATGCGCTAGAAATATCCAAGCCTTTTCACACTTTAGCAACATTTCAACAAACAACTCGTGAATACGTTTAAACCAAATCCCTCCTAGTCTCATGCTCATTCAAACATTTTGTTATAGGCAATTTTAAAATTTGTTAATCACCACAAGTAATCCCAATAACGTCCTATATGACAAAAAAGATTATCCACTTTCTGAAATAAATTTGATTATTTTGAACATTTTGTAGCGTTGATAAGCATTTGTAAGATGTGTGGTACTACTTTTCGATGTATCGACATTGATCGAAACGACAAGACAATCACGTGATATATCGAATAAAAATATTTACAAGCAGAGGCTAAAACAAACCTTACTCATAAACCAAGGGGCATCCAGGTGCAAAATCGGTGCAGTCAGCTGTGAATAGTGATCCCACTATCCCTAGTGTTACACAATCTAGACCATGCTGTACCAATTTTAGTTCCAAAGAGTTAAATATAAAAATTCAAGCCAATGTCGCACTATATGCATAATTCTTAATGTAAATGGTAATATACGTTGCAATTAATCCAAATGAAGTAACATTCTAATTTAAACATGAATTAATAATCTTTGCAAACTTCGTGTTATTTGGTTTGTACACCATAATAATTAATTTCCTTATTACCAATATTGTTATATCTGCAATGTAAAAAGCAAAAACAAAAGAAAGGAAAGATAGTTTAGGAAGATCGAAAACATCAGTTTACATAGATATATTTTATAATATGCGGAAATTGTATATGCATAAAGTTTCTTTTTACTCACCTCTAAAAACATAGCAAGTTTTATCTTTCGAAATATTTTATAAATTATAAATTATTCATTATTTAACCCTCTAGCATTCATAAATATACTCAAATAGCTATAAGTGTAATGATGATATGACGTAGTAATTTTCCTTTGTTTAATTTTCAAATGTATCTAAATCTTGTTATGTTTCATGTGTTCTGTTTATTTCGGTTTCATTTAGTAGTAGGAATTTATCTCAGTTTAAGAATACTAAGTATCTTAATTACCTACTAATATTTTCTATTTTTAATCTTCATAAATCTTCCGTAAATTTTCGATAAAATTTCTTTTGATTTTATCATCCATATTACAAGGTTATATTTATTTATTATTTTATCGTTTTACTGTATTATGTAAATGTTTCGTTTTATACTAAACTCCTTCTATCAGAAATAACTCATTTTATAAAAAATATGCAAATTGAACTAATAAATTAACTCACTTATAAACTTCACAGAATAAACATAACTGCTATCGTATTGTTTCAGCTAAACAATATTATCTTTTTCTTCTGTTTATTAAATATGTTGATCTAATAAATTTCTTTTTAATTTTACTTTCATTATTGACTTTCCGAGTCACTTCTTTCAATATTTAGCCGGTATTTTTATGTTCGTTTTTCAAAAGAAGAAATTTAAATATTTTCTTTCTTTTATAATCATTTTTAATTTTTCGTTTTAGATCAATAATTTGAATTTGCCCGTTATCCATTATTACAATTTTCTGAAAATGTCTAAAAACGAATTTAAAATATGTTCAAAGATTTTATCAATTTTATTCCGAGCCGTGGTATTATCGTCAAATTCTCTGACGCCTTTAAAATTCTCCTTTCTACTAAACAAACTAACTGAATATGCACTAAATTCACCGTGACACTAAAAGCACCACACACTAAAACGTTTATCTTGTAAATTTTTCCAAATTTTCTTAACAAATTGAATCTTATTGATTTCTAAGTATTTCTGTGTATATTAACAACAAAATGGCTCGTAAATTGAAACTTGCAATTCAATAAATAAATCCTTCAAAATTATCTGTCAAATCCTGTCAGTTTTCATTTTCATTTACTTACTTACTCATTTACTTTGATAGTCAAATCAATCCGTTTTTAATTTCAAATCTTCAATCAAAATGGTGTAAATATCACGCTCTAAGAGATTTTTTATTAAAAATATTTACGGTAGATGTTTACTCTCAATACAAAAAAAAACTATCACTGAACATTAAACTCTCACATTCAAATTACGTTACTCGCATGGACAACAATATCACCATGAAACTTTACACGAAACATTCATCAAGCCCCACTACTAACAATAAAATCACATTCTCTTGACGTTTTCCTAAAAAGAATTCTTCCATTATATATTAAAGCTGATAACCGAAGCCTTATCTGGTTTTTGTTTACTCAAATCCTCCTGATCTGCACAGTAATTTGTCATGCCTTTTTGAATTCCATATAATTTGTTTAATCATATAAGAATTTGTAATGTGATCGTCTTCTTTCTTTGGAAATACTTCTTGATAATTTTATTGAATATTAAATGGCATTTTAACTTAAATTATTAAAAGGTAAAGGGCTAAAAAGAAAAAAAGATTAGTTGCAAAAATAAAAAGAACTGTATGACTGATTTTGTTTTTTATTAAATTTAGTTTATAACAATATTAGATTTGTTTGAAAACTACAAGAAGTTTTAGAATGTTTTAAAAATAAAATTGAGTATTTATTTAAATAACTATATAAATTTTTATATTATAATTCAATTCGCTATAGAGTAAGGCGCGCGTGATCACGACCGAACGGTTCGACAGCGCGTTGCAGACTAAAGTAGTAACAAACACAGCGCTTGATGCAGACGAGGCATTGACTACGTCCTCCGCTCAGTAGACGGAATAATCGCACAGCCGCGGTACGTACGGCGCGCCGTTGTTGCCGTAATGTGAAGCTCCCCTTCCCCCTCCTCCCTTCCGCCTCTGCCACCCCACTTCTTAGGGCCTGCGCTGCGCTTCATTTTGTAGGATACTGAACACGGTGCATTATATCATACAATGCACCGTGCATCATATCATGAGTACCTCATAAGTATACTTCCCTCAATAATAAATTGATAAGAAACTACACAAACTTTAATAAAAACAATATAAATGAATGTATGCATGTATGGTAAATAGAAAAACACAATGTAGAGACACTTAGTACATATAAAAATGTTGAATTGACTATGATTTAAATATTTCATCTCAAAATCTTTAGAAGATAACAACGGTCCATGAAGTCATTTGTATATTTTGAAAATTTTAGGGAGAGTATTGGTTGGCACTGACGGAGCATGGTGAGGTACGCGAGGGGGTGAGACTAGGGGAAAAGGGCGGAGGGTCGAATTTGAGCGCGGGAAACGGGAACAAAATCAATAATATTAAGATGTGCAGCAAGAGCGGAAGTCAGACCACCAAAGAAATTGAATGTATAACCGCCGTATCTATTACCGGTGTAGGATATATTAAAATGAAAATAAGAAGAATAATAATATTTTGAGGTTGTTAACAACTTAAGATTTATAAAACTTGGGTACCTACTCAAAAATAAGGAATACAGTGTATTTATGTCATACAAAGTATTAATTTTATTATTCATTTAAGATTCAAGAAACTGCATATTGTATATTTTTTAATTGTCGTTTCTTTGCTTTAAGTATGTAATGGAATGAATAAAAGTAAAAGTAAGTTAGTTTCATTAGAAAAAGGCTTAATAAAATTATAATATGGGAATCCTTTGAAAAGGAAGCATGTATAAAATAAATAAAACAGTGGTTACATGTTGTAATTTCAAAAAGAAAAATGCCTGCCCAGCTGTTGCCGGCACGTGCTTCCCGACAATGCGCGCATGTTGGTCACATCTGCAAAACCTGATGCCCTTCTTCATAAGTTATGAATAAATACTTAAGAGTTAAATTATTTGCGTATGTACATTGGTCGCTTTTTATATTTTCTCATAAAAAGAAAAACAAACTATTTCAGAAATCTCAATAGGTAGGTATTTGTTCTGCATATTCTAATGCTTTTCACACATAAGTAACATAAAACGATTTTTAATTTATGTATTTGTAACATTTTACGGCCTATTAATCTTTGATAATTTTAAATATCATCTGTACTGGTCTATTATATCATCGTTCATCATAGTCACTGGTCACCATTTCATTGTTTATGAATTCATTTTAAACACCTATTTAAAAAGACTAATTTCAAGAACTGCTTAACTACCAGTCTTGTAGAATTGGAAACAAAATATTTACTTAACTATTTATATTTCAGAAGCTACCTTAGATACAACCTCACTTGTAAGCATTCATACTAAGACCATGAACTTATTTTTCTTATCGTCAATATTTATGCTATCATCAATCGCACAATACATAAATACAGAAAAATTTGAAACATATTATCCATTATAATTAATTATTAATTGTGTCAATTCTAAACGCATCTAAAACATAGAAAAACTGCAGTGATGTTACATCTGTCCTGGTTGGTACAATTACGAGTTGTCGAAGGCACACTAAAAGCCAGGTGGGTCGACGATTTTTTGCCCTATGGAGAGAGCTCACCAACCCCTGAGCCCGAAGGCTTCGTTTAAAAATAAAAGGTGAACCGTGCAATGAACCCGCCATCTGGCACCATCTCATACTATATAAAATAATCCGAATAAACACACGACGCAAGCTGCATGTTAATAGTAAATAAGATACAACGGATGTATGGTGCACTTCATTATCGTTGGTATCAACAACATATTTATGATTACGATTTAAGGCGTACTTGCGTAGGTCAGTTCTATTTAAGTGTGGAAAACGTTGAGTAAACTTTAAACATAAAAAAACTCGATCATACGTGTTTATTTGCTCATTTATTCCGCTTTCAAGCCGTCAGTAGGTACTAAACTGATTATCAAGAAATTTTGCAAACGTTAAGTAAAAATTGCAGCCCAGATTATTAGATTTTTAATATCACGCAAAAATTAGCTATTTTCGAGGTACGATAAGCAGTTTTCTTTCGTACAGCAATTAACGACGTCCACGCGGGCAGAGCCACGTAAGCTACTTATTTTCAATCCAAAGTAATTTTACAAACAAACGCAAATGCGAAACTGTATGTCGTACGTACGCCGCTTACTAAAACTAGGTATTCAACTAATTTTTATAAATTAGTATTCGGACACATTATCATTTTATTCATGTTAATATTTCGGTATTCTATATCTATGTATAAATGTATGAATTACCTATTATTATTATTATTATTATATATGTAGGTATGTGTTTGTTATTTTGTTTAAAGTGACTCGATAATGCAGGTGAATCAGTTACGATTAGATATAAGTCTTGTATGTAGCAGAACCGATAAGGTACACAGGTATATCTTCTCCAACTGATAACTGCCCATATCAATGACTGGCGCCATCGGCGATGAAACACGACGCGATGATATTTACAATTTTATTGGTAACATAAAAACAAAAAATTGCGACATTACATTATTATGTATAAATAGCGAAGAGGGATTGGAACTCATATTTACCGCCATATAAAGTTTTATACTGTGCCCTTACGTGTGGTTAAACACAAAACATTAAATAAAGAAACTTTAAATTTAAACAAAAACTATAAAATAGGACTAATTTATAATAACTTTTTGAAATGTTTTGGCTAACCTATGTGATCTATAAAATATTTTTCGCAGGTGACAAAAAAATATTTCAATACAAAACTACGAACTGTCGTATTTTCGAATGCAACTGCGAGCAGGTGCGTGTTTTTCAACAGGTGCTATGTGATTGTATAACTAAATATGGCTATTTATTTATAAAAACCTAATTAATAATACCTAGCAACCGTGATGTTCACATTTTACAACAGCAGTCAGGACGTTGATAGGTAATAAAAGTAGCTATAAAAGCTAAACGGCTTACTACAACATAGTGACAGCAATCATTGCACTTGCAATAATGTATTATTTTAGGTCTATCAAGTTAGCATGTCGAAATCGGCAGAATTGAAAAAATAATTACCCGAATTTGTAGCTAATTTGTTGCTAATTAGTTGCCAATATAACGATTTTGTTGCTCAAGCCGATTACGAGAAATCGCAAATACTGCTATCCTG
>DVWM01000216.1:0-12278 GCA_018235105.1 Junonia coenia | reverse complement strand
CAGATTCGAAATTCAAATGTAATATTTTTTTATAATTAAGTGTAACAGTATTTATGGCCAGACTAAGTATCTTTGAATTTTTAATGGAATAAAAGAATCGTTATCGGAAATCGGTTTTTAGATTTTTTGGGCATAAATACGAGTACATAATAATATTTTCATTCATAAACTTGTTAATAAAGCTACAAAAAATAATATTTTGAGTTTTTAGTGCTTTTAACGTGAGTTCGCTTCCAATTTTTTAATCGACTTGAGTTTAGCGAAATTAGTTTATCTTTAACAATCCTTTAATTATGTTCTTAAAAATGCATAGTGCTTTAAAGGATTATAAATTAACCTATTTTGATAATAAAATAATTCTCTTATCAAATTCTTTCACCACGCCTAATTCTCTTTTTTCCACTGACACTATTTTATCGTGGCATGATATAAATTCACAGACAGTAACAATACAAAGATTATCGTCTAAGTTTGTCCCGCGGGCCTATCCTCTACTATATGGCGTCATAAATCATAAGAATTGTTCCTGCGGGCACGGGTCAAATGGACCTTAAATAAAACGACGTTAAAACCCGGGCAAGGGTTGACCTGATAAACAAAAAGCCTTCTGACCTCGACCTACCCAGGTGATAACTTATTTACACCGGGTTTTGACCGGGGGATAATATTTAAAGAATACTCCACATATTTCAATTTTTTTTTTGTAGCAAGTTTATCGTAGGATTTATCAGTCGGATTTTAAATATTCTTTTTGTATTGGAAAGCCTGTTTATTGAGAAAAGTCATAGGGTATATCATATCTTGCTATGGTTTGTGAAAGGGGCGTTAATCACGGATGAAACCATGAGCTTGCTGACCAGCTAGTGTCAACTTTTTTTTTGACACGGGGTTAAATCTTCATAGATACCTGCCTCCGGGGGCGATGTTGGGTTATGTGAGATTGCACTTACTAAAAGCCCCTGCGATGGCCGCAGGAAACGGAGAGCCTGCGAGGTCACTTTCCCATGCGCATCCGCTGCCCCTCCTGAGCTTAATTACGCTTACGTTCGTATTTTCTGTTTCCTAATAGGTTTTCTTTTTATCTTTGAATATGCAACTTTTTAATAAATTGGAAATTTGTACTGCTCCACTTTTATAAAGGTCGCTAAAACATCTTGAATTACATTCTTCGATACCTGTCATTATCTTCGTAGTCACACCTTTGTCAACTATTACTTAAACCTAGTCTTTACTCTACTCCATATCGACACTCAAGTTGATTAAATAATCCAATAAAATAATTCTAATTCAAACTTATTAGACTTAAATCTTTTATTTTATCACGTCACTTTTTACAAAATCCATTTGTTATTTCTATTGTCTGAGTCGACCAACCAATTCCAACCAACCAATCATAGTCCTAATAAAAATAATAAAAATTAATCACATAACTTTTTAACAAAAGCAAATCACAATGATTACGTACATTGCATAGACATCTATTTTAAACGACACAACTTCATTCTTCACTCCACGCCTTACTAAACCTAAATCAGTCTAGCCAACTTCATTAAGAACGAAGAAATAAATGCCCCTACAAAAGCCTATAGCTCTCCAGTACCAACCAACAACCAACTAGTTACATACCACACTAAAACATGTAATAAAGCAGGGTGAAACGAATATGATGGAGCAAATATAATACTCGTATCAAACAAATATTTCCATTCATAGACACGCGACGATTCGCGCGATACAACATCAGATAGCGTGGAAAGAGTAACACGAGATATTGTCTGCACTACATCATACGGTAGTGATGTTAGATAATATAATGGGAATATCGATATCGATAAAAATGAGAATCGAGTGATATTTTTGATGAAAACCGACAAAAATTGAGCCTAAGTTTTTGGTCGTATTTAGAGATAACTTCTTTTAACGACTCGTACCATTTCAAATATAAAAAGATCAGATTTTTCAGTTTGAAATAAAATAACACAAATGATTTAAAATAAAGTTTTCCTATTAACTGCTTTTATAGTAAATTAAACAACTTTAACTTATCGTCACGACATTGATTTAAGCATAACCGGATAGATGGATGATACTGTTACTAAATGAGCATTGTTGTTCCTTGTAGCCTGTTATTACTAAAAGCAATAAATATAATGATACTTATTTAATTACTTAACAAGACCAGTTAATCTTTATTACATGGATTGTAACGTTTAGACACATATCTGATTACGTCAAAGTGGTCTAGTGTTATATTGTCACGTACATACGCTAACATTTTAACACAAAAATAATTTATCAAATCCCAATAACTCCGCTATTTATTGTAGTAGCCACTGGCTAGGTTAACTCAACGAACAAGCACAAATTTCACCGATACCACACCTTAACACCAGACTAAACACCAAGTGCTGACGTAAAATAAGGCCGACACTTTAGTATCGAATATATTTAGAATTACGACAAACATAATCTTTAACACATCTTTTACGTAATGTTTACTAATAATAAAGAGAGCGATTTTTGCATGTACAAAACAAAATTGAACATGTATGTATATCATTGTTTAAGGCTATATTATGCAACAACAGGTAATTACCATGATATAATGACTGATCATGATATCCATAGAACTTCAAAAACTAAAATTCAGCAGGAATATTTCTTTTGCTATATAGAGATTCTATGAGGATACGTTTTACGAAATAAGACTTAAATGGAAGAATATTTGAATGCAAAATACACATAACTGCTAGCGATACATAACAGATTTTAAAACAAAATAACATAGCGAGGGAAAACACAAGAAATAGATTGTCCTTACCAATATTATAAATGTTGAAATAAATTTTATTGTTCTTTTGTTTCTCTTCCACACTGACTACGCTAATAACCATGAAATTTTGCAATTATATAATTAGAAGCCCAGATTAAATTATAGGATATTGTTTACTCCAGAAAAATAAGCTGTTTCTAAGAAACGACAGTTTTCTGCGATCTTTGGACTTACAAGCGATAAACGTCCACGTGGGCGAAACCGCGGGCCAAAGCTAGTTTAATGCACTCGTCCATATTGTTCACAGGAATCGAACCGGTGAAAGTAGCGGATATTGTCCGCTTTATTTCATGTTTATGATAGTGACTTCAGATATCGACAATAGCCCCAATAAATATCCAAGATATTTGTGTAAGTGACGTTCAAGAAACATTCACCACTGGACTGTTATAGCGTAATATTTATTGTAAAGATATGTTTGTGGGTGCGAATATATCAATTTGGTGCTAATGGATAAATGAATTTTTCAAAACACCTGTACGTTTATTAGCTCATTAAATTTTTATAAAAAATGGGTCAAAACTTTCCCATAATTGAAGTTTTAAAGTCCATTCATGGTTACAGAAAAATTCAACAGAATTCGGTACATAATATATTTAAAGTTTTATCTCTAGCTAAAACCCTAACCATCATCATCATATCAATCATAAATCATCTTTACTCTGACAATTCCCATAAAAAAAATAGAAATCAAGTATAAATATGATACCTTAACTTGTTGATAGAAAAATAAATAATTAATCAATTAAAAGTATAAAAAATGTAAAAAAAATATGTATTATGAAGTAATGTTTCGAAATATAAAAACCCTAAGGACACACTTTTTTCGCACTGTGGTGCAAGATCAAGCGTGTATCTTTCTCGCTAAATAAAGAAGAATAATTTTGCCCAGCAATATTGGAATATATGCAGACTATTATAGCACAACTAACTGTAATAAAGAGGGTGTAGCTAATGTGTGGTACTATTAAAATGAGATCCCAAAAACAAATAAACAAAGCCCAACTTCCACCAACCATCCCCGATTCGATCATGCTGGAAAGAGCCTTAGATGCACCAAAAGAAGTTCCCACATGAAAAAGCAATTAAAAACCACGTTAGCCTCAACCGAGTCACATCACTAAACCGGCCTACACGCAGGTCGGACCGAGTGTCGACAGCGCGCAGCACTAGGGGGCCTCACGCGTTGCGATACGTCGCTTGCGGGTCGTAATTTAAAATAACTGATTTATAGCCCAACAGTAGCATTAAATTTGTAATCATATATTGATTTACAGTGTCGATAAGGGCGCTCCCGCGGTCTTCGAGGAACGGACAGTGCTCTATTGCTGTGCTATTCGTTGTGAGATGGAATTGCTTGGAACACGTGGGCCGATGTGATATGATGGCTCCGTTGTTTAATGGTTTCGACAAATCGTTCTGTCGATGTGATTTAAATGGAGCTTAGAATTCATTGTTCCTGTGTTGAGATTAAATTGTTTGGTGTATGTTGACTACTGAGAGATAGTAGATAGTAATAAACTGACGAATTTCCAATCAACTATGAAAGGGAAAAATAAATTATTGACATTTTTTTTTTATTTACAAGTAAGCACTACTAAAAAGTCACCATAATTATGACAAATTAAATAACATCTAATAATAATAATAATACATTTAAAATTAATGATTTCTATACTACAGAAAGCGCTAAACAAAAGAGACTAAAATATCCACTTGAATGACATTACCGTACTTACGAGAAGCACCTATAGGTAAATCTGGTCTTTATTCTTTTATAAAGGTAGAGACCGAAAAAAATCCGTAACTGATTTACATTGACACCATACATTTTGGATGACGTTGTACCTGATTTATCAAAACCTTAGTAAAATATAAAAATCTTAAGGGAAGACTATATATCCCATATATGGGATTAACAGATTTACCATTATATAGAGATTAATCACTAATTCACGACATATCTGCAGTAACAGCCAATAAATGACCCACAGCTGGGCAAAAGTCTCTTCTCCTATTAAGGAAAAGGTTATGGGTCATGATACTCCACGCTGGTCCACAGTGGGTTGACAGATATAGATGTATATAAAATTTCTCCACAAGCAGCACACGCAGGTTTTCTCACGATGTTTTTGTCACCGCCTAGCACGAGATGTATTTAAACATAAATTTAACACTTGAAAATTCAGCGGTGTTTGCCAGGTTTTGACCCGCGACCTTCGGTTTAGATCCAAACGTTCACTACTAAACCATTTTGACCTATCGTCTGAGATTTACCTCCTTTATAGCGATAAAAATTGTAAGCATAAGTATGCAAAATGCAAATATATGTCATATTAATTTACCACAGAGCAACACAAAGAGTAGAGTAACCAGTAATTACGAGTAACACATCAAACACGCGAGTCACGCAGTAAACAATGGCGGCGCATTGAAATTTGTCGAAATGTCGGTGTATAATTCGATTTAGTCGACACTTCCTGTGCATTGTCGAGGCGTCTCCCGCAATGTGACTTGCGCCGGCGCAGCGTCATAGACTATAAAACTTTCAGAAGGACCTTTTACAAGTATATGAAGTCCAGTTATTGTATCTGGTGGCTTTATTTTATTAGTCCGTTCCTATTGCATGCGGAGAGAACTTTACCTACCGCATGGATTAACTCATAATATTTCTTTTTAATCAAACTGATAAATCCGAACATAATATGTGAATTTTCAAAAACCAGCAAATAAGTACCTCAACTCATATAATATTGCAACTTAATACACACAATTTTAAGTTGTTTTACTTATAAACCTTAGACCAAAACAAATGGAAAGACTTTTGAATCTCCCCTAATAGTTAATGACTAATACCTACTGTGGGTACTTAGAAATTTAACATATTCGCAGCTTGGTCAGTACAAAAATAAATTGGTACCAGTGTTAAATTGAAGTACATTTTGAAGTACTAAGGTACTGAAATGTACTGAAGAACTATTGCAACAGTTTTGCGTAGTCACCTCTTTCTAATTTTTCTGTTTAAATTTAGTCTATTTATATAATAAGTAAGCATTAACAAATGAATATAATATCTACAAAGTGTAAAATCTGTACCGACGGGATGTGGGTGTCAGTTGACGCGCGAACACTATGATTTGCTCCTCGCTCCGCTTGCCGCCGACAAATGATTGATGAGTGATCTCGAAAACCCGAATAATGACCGAAATTTCGTTTAATTTGTACATTTCACAGTTTTGTACCGTTCATTGTTATCAAACACGAATTAATTTTGTTTTTATTTGACGTGAGAATTGGTGGGGAAATCGATTTTTAAGGTCTTCTGTGGAATCAATTTTTTTTTGGTTTTATAAAACTTTTGTGTCTGTTATATATGATAAGGCATAGATTTGGTGCTTTAGATATAGCACTTGTTTAAAACAATTTATGTTACGGCGGATAAAATAAAGTCATTATGTATGAATCTATAAGTCTATATTCATGAAATATATATAATGCTGTCAAGATAAAATATTGTTGCATAAGTTCAATACGAAATGACCCATGCATGAATAAAAAGCTCTTTACTTGTTTTATAACAGTATTTTTCATCCAAAACAAGTTTTAAAATTTTAAACAATTAGGATATCGCAAATTTTCTATAAAACAACACAGATTACAGTACCGGCCAAATAAAATGGTACACTGCCGAGAACAGATAACCGCTTCTCAGAACGAATGAAAGTATTATCAGACGCCGCTAAAGGCGTGAAGTCGTAACGTCTAATAATAAAACATTATGTATTCGCGCCCACGTGCCGGGAATAATGACAAAATGCCGCGTTAAGAGAAACAAAAGTGTACCTTTTTTGTTGGCGCTCGGTGTATGGTTTTATAAGCGTTCGGCACCTCTGTGGCGATTGTTCGCGATTTATTGCGCTCGCAGTGTAAGGACGGCTAGGTGTATGACAAATAGAGGGAAATAAAACAAATACATTTTTATACTTCATTAACTTTTGTCAGCGGTTTTGTCATAAAACACGATCATCTCATACTCAAAACTTTTGTCCTTTAAGATCGGTCTTTTAGAAATATGAGTTTGTGTGTCAAAAACCAAACTGTTTTTAGGTCAACTAACTTTGAAATGTATTGGAAACACACATGGAACGTTTATCGACTTATAAAAACCAATTAAATAACGACTTTATTTTGTCACAAAAAGCATATAAACAATACTTTTTAAAGGACAAAATTTCTGACAACAACTGTAACAGACTGAAGTCTTCTTTTAAATATCTGAGAATATTTAAAAAAAAACTTGGAATACAAAAAAATCTATAATACAATTTTTAAATTTTTTTACCATGAACCGTGCACAGCGGAGCGTGGACCGCACTTACACCTACACGGTAATTACCGTAATTACCGCTAATGTCATTTATTCCCGACCTGATGGCGATAAGCGTTCGGCTCTATTCAACATAATAATTGCTGAAATGCTGCGTTCCGTTCAAAAACTTTCGGTGTAATTTAATTAGCACGCCTTTTTACGTTTTATTTAAAAAAAAATATAAGCTATATTTTTAGCATTTCCACTAACTCATTTAAATTTGAGCAATAAGTAATAAATATTGTCAGTATTTTAAATAGATAATGATTTTCGTTATTAAAAATTATTAAAATTATACTCGTATGTTTTCACAGGCTCATCCGTTCAGCCATTTGTGTAATTATGTAAGAATATTTTGCCTGGAAATCATACGTATAACTGCGGTCCACCTCTAAGTATGTATACTAAAAGTAAACTTAGCAACATATACTATCAATAAACAGTGTTAAATATGCAATTTATTTCTTAAATATATAGGCGAAGAAATGCAAAAACATGTAATTGAATTGGAAACCTCTTTCTTTTTAGAAGTAGGTTAAAAATTCGACAGTATGATAATGATTTTGAAGACATAAGAGCTTCGTGCGCCATCGCTAGCACCTGATAATAATCGTTACTGCAGATCACGAGATTACCAAACGCGTTCCTTCGCCCTTAAAGGATTACGTGAGGCTGGCTTTATGATTTTCACGATTTATTTACATCTAAGAAGATATTAAAATAGGTGTATAATAGATATGGATCTTGTGTGTATTCAAATATAAGTAAATTACACTTGAACTATTGTAATCTATTTCAAAACATTTGTAACAGTAACTTAAAAAATTCTGTTAAAAAATGTACAGAAATCTATAACAGTTATAATGAGATTATTTATTTAAAGTATTACTGATTATATGTCAGATTATATGTATATACTGTATGTCTAATACATATTTTAAATTATTTAACCTGGAACACGAAATAGCTTTGAACTCGCTAGTGTTAACCACTAGATAATAGCTGTGTTTTGGCAACTAACAGAACTGACTTTATACAATAACAATAATTAGCTTTTGCCAATGGCTTCGAACACGTGGATATCGATGATCACGTCAAAAAGTAACCTATGTGCTTCACTAAAGTATCTTCTTATCAAAATTCATTTAAATTCGCCCAGCAGCATTATGCAGATAGATTTGCTTTTGCACTTACTGTTTGTTGGCACTATGACTTATTCGTGTATCTAAACGCAATGAATATCGGAAAAACTATTTACCACTACCTATATTTTGTATAAACTTCCTCAAGAAGTATATAATAAAAGTGTTACCTAGCATTATTACGGTATAATCCTCCCCTAATCAGCCCCATTAGGTAGTAGTGTCGTGTGAATGACCGACACGCTGTTATTTGTAGCAGTCGCCAGTCTGGGGGCGACTTTACCTAATGTCCTTTGAACTGCCCATGCAAGATGGTATGGAATGGACTTTATTTTAATGTTAGATAATTTAAAATCATATTATAAATATGTTAGGACTAAGTATGTTAATATGTGCGTAATATCGATTTTATAGCTTCTACATAATTGTTATGAACAAACATATTCTAATAAGTCCTCTTAACATTTGAGACAACTGCTTGTAAGCTGGTAAGCTAAGTTGATATAATAGTTGTATGTACGTACAACAAAGATTTGTTATGCTATATTCTTCTATTCTTCTATTATATCTTCAATTAAATTAATTAAGTATATTTGAATTCATTCCGGGTTTCATTCTTTCCGGGTCTTAAAGATTCCTAAAACGACTCATATGTGTTATAAACTTTAGAAGAAATAAGAAAATTGCAAAAAATAGCTAAACCTTAAAGTAAATTTCAAATGAAACATCCCTCCCTACTAACCAAACAAAAAGGGCAGTCACGGTTGGAAAAATAGTTAGTGCATTTAGCAGTAGATGGCCCTATCTGTCGTCATCGCCCTAACCCCCATTCTTATCCTTTACGGGCGTTTAACTGGCCCTTCTGGAAAGTTCGGAGGTTCTAAGGTTTACGAGTGGCCTCTGATATCTAACTATTGGTTTAGCTGACTTCGATTGGTTTTTAGTAATGCCCTTCAGTACTCTTTGTTTGGGGATTATGTTTGTAATTTTGGTTCTATCTCGAAATAAGTTTGTTTTATGTGATTTTTGCTCTTGTTATATGTGTTATTTCTGTAATAACTATAAGGATTGGAAAATGTGATTACCATATTTCATATTATATCTAATTTTACTTGAATTATTTTCAATTCTCTTTAAGAAAACTGAACATTTAAATTAAGTACTTACGCACCTCAAACTGGCGTAATCGATTATCTACAAAATGTTATTATATTCATTTCATCAAGTTGTTTAACATTTCAGAAAATTTATTTTTAAAACTATCTTACTGTAATGATTCCGTTGATGTAGTCATTGAAACTGAGATATCACAATGTAATAAAGACCACTCACCCACATACACCCTGAAAACACAACCTTGTCCATCCCACAAAAACATAAGATAAAGTACACGCTGATGTCACAAAAAGGCGCTGATGGTCCAAATTGTTTCCGCCTTATCACTACCGGTAATCGCCGACGCCCTCTCGTAAGAAAACTTCAGACAAGTGATCATGTGATTACTAGGGTCAGTGCTATCAATCTATGAACTGCCCTCTGTGTACTCTCGGCTTTACTTGTTGATGCACATCTTGAGGGAAGAATTGTGAAGATTTTGATGGCGTTTTAAAGATGGTGTACGAAAGAAATTTGGTGATTTTGTTGTTTATATTTGCTGTGGATATGTTCTGTTAGGCTTCAGAAGTTCAGAAGTAATTCACCATAGTATAATAAGTTTTTCGTGTTTGGTGTATATTGTTGTAGTAAGAAAACCTCAGACAAGTGATCATGTGATTAGGGTCAGTGCTATCAATCTATGAGCTGCTCTCTGTGTGTTCTCGGCTTTACTTATTGATACCTTTTGAGGAAAGAAGTGTAAAGATTTTAATGGTGTTTGAAACAAATTTGGCCATTTAGCAGTTTATCTTTACTGTGGATATGTTCTGTTTCTGTAGGCTTCAGAACTTCAGAAGTAATACACCATAGCATAAAAGGTTTTCCGTGTTTGGTGTATATTGTTGTCGTAAGAAAACCTCAAACATGGAGTGATCATGTGATTGTCTAGTGTTATCAATCTATGAGCTGCCCTCTGTGTGCTCTCGGCTTTACTTGTTGATACCTTGAGGAGGACAGAATTGTGGAGACTTTGATGATGTTTGATAAGAGTTTGAGAAGGTTTAGTGTTTATTAATGTAAATAGAATAGCTTCCTCTTTATGCCTTAAAGGTTGAATGTCAAAAATTTAAGAATTGCATTATGTCTTTTTACGATTAATAATCTGCATTATTATAACACGCTCAGCCTCTATCTCACGCTTAGTCCTAAACCACTGATTAAAATTTTGATGAATATTTTCAAAGGATATCAACAAAGGTTTCTATATTTATCCTAGACCACAAATAAATTACAGAATTTTGATCCCGGGTAGCGGAGAGAGTAAACTAGTTACAAAAATGTTTAATCGTGTAGGTATTTTCCAAAACCAGCAAATTGAAACAAACAACCAGCTAAATATCTACATAGATGTACAGTTACTACGTTAGATGATTAAGATAACACGGACATACATTTGGAGCATGTGGACGGATGAGGACTGAAGGGATGTGTCCGACCCGCCCATCCTTCCTGACCGGCTGCGGGAAAATCTTGTACTGTGACGTCACCGCAATGGCGGATGTTGTAACTAATGTTTTTCAGTAACTTTCGTATTGTTATCTAACTATACAGTTATATGAAGGTTATTCGACGACAATATTCAAATAATGATTGAAAATAATATTTCTAATATATGATGTGACTGTTTATTGCTTTAATCTAAATTTAAAGAATATAATTGTAATATTTTAATATACCCAGTGTAACTTTAGTTATATGTGTATAAGATGAATCTAAGACCTCTTAACCAAAACTCTCTTTGCGATGCAGTAGGTTTTCACCATTTTAGGTTTTTTTCCCTTTTGTACCTACCAGGTAAGGTACCGACATAATGAAACACAGGGAGAGGTAGAAAGTCAAATGTCTCGTACACAATTAGCATCTCTTACAGTTTATGGTCAACCTCCATTAAATTTTAACATCGAAATACATGTAACGATACACCTTTATGATACAAAAGCCAAACAGAACCACACACCAGTTAATGAAGCACAACGTCTAATATAAGTATATTCATATTTATCACATACTCGTAGCTGGGTCTGTGCCGTGTAAGTCGGAGTAGACTAATCGAGTTTTCGGCTCTAAGTTATTCTATTTGAGCTCCACTGCCTGCGTTTACAGCCCACGACACTTGATTCAATTATACTTGGAGCGTCTTGGTAGTGTTAAATCTAGGGAGCTTTGTGTCAAAAATTACACTTTTAGAGTGTGTTTGATGACCTTTTGTTAAGATTATTTTGAGAGTGTACGTCTTAATAATATATATGTGTGTATGTCCATGTGTATGGACACAAAATGCAAAATGTTACAGGTAAATTTTAATTCATTATTTTATAAACATTTTGGTTTATTATTAAAGTCTGAGTCAGAAGGACCCAAAAATAAGGGTGTTTTTATTTTCACACGTTCATGTCGCATCACCTAAATGTGAACTGTGAATCAATTAGGATGAACAGTTTGAATGGAAAGACGTTTGCCACTCTTTTACGCAATTACTACTGAATGGATTTTGACGAAACTTTAGAAATTATTCATTATAATTTTGCATCAAAAATCTTTTTAAAATATCGTCACCATATAATCGTGAGGTCTAAACTACCTTACCTGCAGATCTAGTAAACAGCATACACAGTGTAAGCAGAGAGGTAACTTAGGCGAGCGCTAAGATCCCAATCCCGTAAACCGGGATTTGTATGGTCGATCCCGCGACAACTTTCACAATTACGCCGGGATAGCAATTTGCAAATGTACGCCTATCGAAATTGAATAATTAATCCTATTGTTATATGTTTACCTT
>DVWM01000215.1:0-12289 GCA_018235105.1 Junonia coenia | reverse complement strand
TTGTTTTTATTGCGTCTATGATCTACACACCATCAAAATAATAACGCTGATAATTATTTTAATCTCTAATATATTACTGGGAAATGTTCAACAAATAAGTGTTAAAATTTAATTAATAAATGTAATTCAATTAACCATTGTTCTAATTTCGTTCTTATCTATCTTAATGAGATTAAAAATATATCATTCGAAATTCCATTAAGCGATGAAGTCATAATTTTATTACAATCCAACTCGCCGTCTCGGCAAATTAACGCGAGCGCTCGAAATAAAATATAAATAACGTTTGCTCGAAATATTTCATTTTAAAACAACAATGAAATAACGCTTTAAAAAGTGATATTTGAGAACGCGTCGGAAACAATTCGAATAGATTTAATAAAAATATATATATTCGCTCTTTATTGAAAATTCGCCGTGTATTTGTATAAAATATAGGCCTTTATTTAACATTGGTTTTTATGAAATATTTTAACGTTTCGAATAACTCTGGTGTTACTTATTTTTAAAATTGAATCAAAGCTGTTCACTTCAGTTTCAGTTTATGTGCAATAAAAATAAAATACTTTTATTATACCTACTTGAATGTGGTAGGTCAAAGAACTAATTAGATTTTATTTTATATATATCACAATTTATTTAACGACGACAAGTGGCTCAAATAACGTGTATATTAAATATTCGCTCGTTGAACTCCTTAGAAATAAAACCTCTAGTAAGGCGCATGCACTTGCACTTGGCTATTGATCGACCGGCAAGGAAGCTTCTCGCTTAGAATCTTAAGGAAAATTTTTAGTTCCTTAACTTTATAGATAGAACTTAACTAGTTGAACTAAATAAAAGAAAGTAACGATTTGTAATTGATATGTTTCTAAATACAACCTCAAAGTAAGTTTCTTAAGTAGTGTATTTGACGTAAATGTAAGATTATTATCAGGACTGACAGCATATTCGAATTTATTTCCGAACAAACCTACGTGATATTGTGGCGAAATAATCAGTGCTCCCATGGCAATACTAAAAGCCATAAAAACAAAATTGAATTGTATTGCCAAAATAACCAACCCGCGTACTGCTTCTTTACTTTATACAAAAATTTTAGCTGCGTAAGTTATTTTTACCATATAATTATAATGTGATTGACAAGGTATATTTTAAGACAAAATTAAGATAACATTAAAATCCCAAATACATTTAACTTCTTTAGTCGATTAACACTAATGCAAGAAAAAGTATCGTTTTACACTTGATTGAAAAGTCCCAGTATTGGGTCATAAAAATTATGTACTTCAGATATAATATCCCCTTTCTTGATAAAGCTTAATTTATGTCATACCGGTCATTTTACGCTCCTCGCCAATTATTTTAACACTAAAATGTTTAATAAGGCTGTGTACTGGTTGTCTGGTTGGAAGAAAAACAGAGTAAGGCATGTTGACCAACAATTAACAAAGTGTACAAAGCTTAGAATTTTCCTTGAAGATTTACCATTCAGGCTTACTATTTGCTGATGTCCTCTTGTAACCTCTTACGAAAAAGCTGACTTTTTTCGACAAATGAATTCAACAATAGTTCAGTAGGCAGTAAATAAACTAGCATCGTCTCCTAGTCTACTTAGAGCATCTAGTATGTGACCTATTTAGAAGGAAGAAGGGGATTATCTAAAATATAGTATTTTAAAGAACCCCTTAGGTTAGACGGAGGAGTGGGGGGTAACATGTTTGTCACGTAGTCGTTGATTATAGTTGAGACTTTAAAAAATACTGTCACTGAGTACAAGAGACGGAATCTAATGAAAAGGTCACCAAATTGGGGGATTGGGGCTATTGGCATATGCTACGGATGAGCAACAAAGGAGGAGAGGAGTCCCTTACCTGAAATCAGTGATTTGCAAAGGTTTAAATCAAAAGACTTACCCGGCGACATAATCTTGGCGGGGCCCTCTTCAGTCTTATTATCTTCTTGGAAGCGTACCGTCATGGCTTTCTTCTTGGCTCGTAACTTCTCGTCCTCTGGGGACATGATAGAAACGCGCTTCTTCGGTCTGTCGTCTTCTATTTCACGTTTGACGTCCGACGCTGCGGCCGCTGTGGATCAGATTTTGGATATAAACGTAGAATATAAAAAAGGACCGTACATGGAATCTTCTTTTTGGAAGTCTGCTTCAGATCAAATTTTGGTTAGATGTAGGATATTTAAAAAAAGCTTAGCGTGGAATATTGGATCTTTTTTGAAAAGTTTTTTTCTTTAAAAAAATTTCTAGGCAACTTTGGCACACATTAATGGTACAATCGCGATTCAATTTGAGGAGAAAAATTTTGAATAAGAAATGTATTGTCAGAAAAATTATTTAGCAAATATTATTTCAGGCGGATGACGACATGAATAAAAGGATTCTTTTTTGGAAATATTTTCAGCTTTTTTTTCTAATGAATTGATTTGTCGAATAGATACCTTAAAGCAAGAAGATTCAAAATGTAAAGTAATACCTAATTTAAAGTTTAAAGTGACTACATGCATACAATATTTTTTACATTTAACTCAGTATCTCTGCATCGTAATAGGCCCATTCTAGTAACAAATTAAACAAGATTATTCACATCCTAAATAGTTAATGTCACGTTTATTACCAGCGAGGGCGACGTTGACTCATTGCGTCTTATGTACCAAAAATATTCAAAGAATTGTTACAAAAGGTTTTCTACTATTTCTACATCCATGAGTTTATATCACACGCTTTCCAAATATTTGACCACATATTTCTACTAGAAGTAGGTAATTAAAAAAATACACAAGTTCTTTTGAATGAATATTAATCATAATGACTAGCCGTGTTTCGATGGTCTTTTATTTGACCACCCATTTAGTGCATTTTATTAAATTGATTAACGCCATATGCAATATGGGTTTTACGACTTCCTTACAACACTGGTGGATTCTAATCAGCCCGAAATTTTTATATAAGGCTCCACACACACGTTCGGTTCAGGTTCGGTTCGGCTCGAACGCTCCAATTACATACAAAATGTTTGTCAAAATCACTATTTCAGTTGTTTTTCCGTGCGGAAACGTTCCTGACGCGTACGCTTTGTCAAACATTTTGTATGTAATTGGAGCGTTCGAGCCGAACCGAACCTGAACCGAACGTGTGCGTTGAGCCTAAAACGTTAAATTTTTCATGATAATTATAATTATAAATCCTCGTTAAACTACACTCTTCTATAATGTGAGATGGCTATTTTAAAACCTTTCAGAACGTGTTTACAATAGCAAGCAAACTTTAGATCCAAGAAAATACAAGAAACAAGACAGATATTTTTAACAAGGAAAAATGAAATAAAAATTGTATTATTACTTTGAAGGCGGAGTATTATAAATATTGATAAAAACAAAAATAGCTTTTGTGTCAACATTGCTGTACGCCGACAACCTTCGGCGAATAAAATTGCCAATGGCTTTTTTTAACTAGTGTCGAAATTTATACATATTTTTAAAATTATTATTTTCGTTGAAGAATAGCTTCTTAATTAGCTTTGACGTTGAGAGATCGAAACTCATACTTTTTAAGCTTTTTTTAAACTTATTATTTGAAAATCAGTATTTTGTAAAATATGTTCTTGAGAGCTTTTATTTTCATTATTTTATAGTAGCACAAAGCGATAGGTTTCGAGTCATACAAAAAATAAATCTTCATATAATTTATTTATTTTAGTTAATCCCCCCCTCCTCCTCTTCACATACGTTCATTCATCATATACTCAAATCTCAGTAATGTGGTGTCGCTATCTCAATGACAGAATGAGTCATTTATGAAACTATTAATTTCAGTAAGTTCTGAGATTCTTGAAACTTAAAAACCTGCACGACAACATAAAAATTATTACTTTAACTTTATCCTTAAATCTGTTGCTTGACGTTATTTTTATACCATTTTGTATACGAATTAGGTCAAAGAAAGACAACAAAACTTCAAAGACATTTATGGATAGCCAACAAAACGGCAGAAGGAAAGTAAACAAACCGGAATAATGGATGACGTATAAATCAAATTAAGTACGGTAAGGATGAATAAATTAGAAAAGAAAAGCACTATATCGATTGAAGTAGAGAAAACCTTTGAAAGAAACTCAAATATGCACAACCAAGAATGGTGATATTGTAATTGCAAAAACAAATGGAGAAGGCTGCGACCACGTCGCGTTGTAAAATGATGATAAATTTTGCAGTGTGATATGATGATGTATTCCTTCTTACTCCTACAATTCGACTACTATTATCGACATTTACACTAATCAGGATATCGTATATTTCGGGCAGGACCCTTATGCGGGCTGAATTTATAATCTATTATCTTTATTTTCTACCACCCCTGTTGTAGGGGTTCTATTTCAGAAATTAATAATTATACTTCTCAAATGTTTTTCAAAAGTTTCTAATGAGCATTACCAACAATCTTTACACTCCTTCTATGATAACCTGGAACTTTACACTAATAAAGGAGTCTATTGGCAATTTTACCAATTAACCTTCTTGTTCAGTCTTTCTGGCAATTATGCGGTTTCTTACCATAAAAATTACAGCAATACCTATGCTATAATATGCTATTCAGTAATCTTCATTGTCCTGCTATGATAACCTGGAAAACCTACATTATAACAAGACTATTGGCAATTTTGACTTTACCGACTAACCTTCTTGCTCAGTCCGAATACTGGCAACTACTCGCGCCGCGTGCCTCGTCTCCTCCACCTCCCTCGCGGCCACTGCTAGTGCGATATTGACCATAGGTTTGGAAGGTTTATGATAACCTGACACATAACTCTAATGAGGAGTCTATTGGCAACTTTACCGACTAACCTTCTTGCTCAGTCTGTATACTGGCAACTACTCGCTCGCCCGCCCGCGCCGCGTGCCTCGCCTCCTCCATCTCCCTCGCGGCCGCTGCTAGTATGTTATTGACAGCTGTCTGAGTTGTGGGCATGTCTTCGCGACGCCGTCGACGTATCTCTTCAGCTCTCATCATCGACTGTTGGTACATGTGTATCTGAAAAAGAATATTCTATTATTTATGGAAATACAAGCAGACCTAATAATTGCTGTAAAATTTTCCGAAGGTTTGTTTCAACCAGTATATGAAAAAGCTAGACAAGGCATGACCCTAGACATAAAATTTGGTACCTCAGTTGACCCAAAAACCCAAAATATGATTAATAAATTTAAATAATTGGTCTATTGTATTATAATTACATACTTTCTCTTATCGGTACAATGAAAACAGTAGGTATAACGCAAAAGAAATTTTTAAAGTAATATTTCGTTTACATTTTTAAAGAATACGATGAAAATTCTTGGAACTTAAATGGGACTACAGATTAAAGCCCTCAAGGCATAGCTTATTTTACAAGAAATAGAAACAAATCGTTTCTACGGAAATATCGCATAATCTGAGAAAATACAACATTTTTAAGTTGAGAACCTTTTTTATTAATCTAAAAATCACGAAGAAGACACGGTAGTAAATCATGATGATAACGTTAAAGTAAATAGATTTGGTAGAGGCCGCAAATCTGAGGAATCGTGTATTTTAAATCAAGTTTTAATCAGAAAAATTTCAAGAGAATGTTTAGAAAAATAAAAAAATACAATGGGACATAATATTTAGATAATTTGTATTTTTTATAAACGAAAATTATGACACGTTCTTATTGTTAAACGGTTTTATTTTTACAATATAATATTGTTAATAATAATAAAAAGCAATAAAAACCGATAGCGGAACATTCCTACGAATAAAATATTTAAAAAGGCCTTTAATTTTTTTTTACAATATGGCTGCTAACATTCTTTACCTGAGATACATCATTTATCAAATTTAATGTGACGTTTAGGCTCTAGATAACATATTTTATTAATAATATTTCTTGGTACGGCGTTAAATAAAATAACGATTTGAAGTAAACAATTTGTTAATATGTTATATTCATTTCTGTATAAATCTAAGGAATTTCGATGTTTTGATATTGCGTTAATATCAAAAACTATCATTCGTGTATGCGATAATATCTATCAAAAATTCTTTATGTGTTATATAGCCTGTTTAATAAAATACGTGATAGGCTGTAAAACATAATGCAAAAACATAATGATCTATATCCGTGGAGCCTAACCCTAAACGTCACGCCTGACATATAGACTTTTTTGTCAGTAAAAATATAAAAAGTTTTTGTACCAAGACCCGCTAATAATATTATGAATTATTAGAAAATACTATATCATATAGGAAGGAAGCAAGCCTACGCACAGGTTTATATTTTATAGTTAAAAAGATATAATACATTAATACAAAATGGAAACATTCGCAAACAAAATCGCAGGTAGAGTACCTAATAAGTAAAATCAACTATTCACATGGGAAAAATACATGTTATTCATGGTAAAAAATACATATTATAGGCTCAGGCGGACCGTTACGCCCTGTGTACCGTGTGCTATCGCGAATCTGTTGAACCTTAAGACGGGCTTTTTTCCGTACGTTGCTCTGAGTTTGTTCCGATAGATATTTTGTTATTGCGATGTAAATTTTACGTTATTTATGATTATTTTCAAAATGTATGAAACTAAAATATCTTGTATTAATAAATCAAAAGTCTAACGTAATATCGTTTCGTTTGGTTGTTTAGATTTCTACTATCCAGCAATGAATAATACTGAAAGACAATGACAATGCTAGATATATTTTATTAATAATGTGACGTTAGATCTATGCTCTTAGATTTAATTTCGTATATTGCATTTTGTATAACATCAAATGGAATAGATCATAAATTTGCCATTGTTTCATAAAAATAAAAAATAAAAACTCACGCATGCATGTCGAACTATTAACATAACGGCATAACATTTAATCTAAAATATTAATGTAACACTTCAAAACAAAGGTCTCGAACAATTGTATAAAATTGTCGTGAGACAAAGACAATAAGACCTAGTGTCGCTTGAATATTATTTTTAATTACAATCCAGAACATACCTATTTCTTCACAATTGTCAAAACTTAGTCCGTTACGTACAAGTGAGGTTTTGTGTTAAAATAATGGTCTTTGAGTTCGGTGACCTTAGATTCGGTGACGTAGCATTTTCATCGTCAAATATGTAAGTCTTAGCAAGAGGTCATATCTATTTAGTAAATAAAAATCGCAATAAGTTTTTTCCGTTTAAGAACACGAGTCCAAATTAGTCTAAATCATAGATTAGATAGCATAATATATCTTATTTCTTCAGCGCATCTTTTTTTTAATAATAACATGTACAATTAGTAGTACATGAGTTTTTATGAACAAATTAATTACTTATAAAATTAGATATGAGTCGTTATCTTAAGTAGTTGCGCCGGAGTGTGGTCGTAAGTCCGTGAGTATTTTTTTTAGAAATAAACCCGTTATTTCTTTATACAATTAACAATGGTGGTAAGGAAGGTATGTAATTATTATTCGTTTAACTCCGATTCCATTTACATATTATTTCTATACGTAATTTATCTATATCAAGTCTGACAATAGAATAATTTAATACGAGAATTGTTTGTGATTTTTGCTTAAAGCTTTGTTATTTGTTTTCTTGGCTATTCACTTCTTCAATACCCTTGTAGCTTTAAACATAATTAATTCTATTATGAGATACATAATCGCATATCTTCTCGATTTCCCTAGTCTTTCCCCCCCCCCTCCCCCCAGTCAATAACCCTCTACAGATTCAACTAGTTAAATTTGGCAAAATTCACTCTAAGAAAACTATCTTTTAATAAGCAAATTAAGAAAAAAGTTACATAGTAATCCTACACTTATTCTATCGCTACACCTTATCTACCGCAATAGCATTAAAATCGGAAAATTTCACAAAAAAAGTCCAAGCGTTAAACAGACAGATGGATTGACCGAAAAATAAAAATTTAAAATAAAAATGTCGTTTTCACCTTTTGCATTAAAATTCCAGTAATAAATAAATTTCGGTAGAATTACAAAAATTCTTTTATGAGTAACGGTAGGCTCGAAAGTTTAAGGTCCAGATGGCCGGCTTCATCAATGTTTCACATTATAATCAGGTTTATCAATATTTAATTTATTACATCAGAAACTGTGGCCGAGTTGTGATTTATATATAATATCGTAAAAATTATAATTTTAAAAGCATTCGGTATCGCGAGGTCTAATAGAAATAGTTATAAAAGGACTACTAAAATTGAAAAAAGCTCGGCATTAGAGATAGCGTAAAGTAATTAATCAAAGTCGAGTTTTTATTCAATACAATCAAGATTTCGTAACGTCACAAGTGTATTAATCATTGATAATTCGATAGTACCGCCAAACGCTCGCCGCCCGAACATGCTTATCGGGTAAACTCACGGGATGCATCTATGCAATTTCTGATGTCGCTATGAGGTAACCTTATATCCCGTAATTTTAAGGGTTATCTATTGCAACAATAAGGAAGACAATGAACAATTTTATTATTATAACTACACAAGCAATATACAAAAAGAACCGCATTAAAATGAAACCGGTTGTTGCTTTTTAATGCATTACTTTTTGTACAAGGGCCATAAGAATTTGTACTTTGAGGCGATAGATAAACCAGACAGACCCTACAAAAGTTCGTAAGAATCTCTGAAACTAATAGAACTAACATATTTAAAGCTGTTTTATTGTCTGCACAGGCGTGGTACTTTTTGGGGACTTTATCGATACTGAGATTGTTTACATTTGTAAGGCACACGACAGCCTAAAAATAGCGTGTACGGATACCAACAATAGAGAACACAGAGAGACTGGAAATGGTACTTACTGGCAAATGACGAATATGGACCTTAAATCTATTTTTGACTTCAGAGTAACATCTTTACGTATGCATACGTTAACAATAGATGGATAAAGCTCGTTTATGTGTGTATAATAGAAGGGTTAAAATATAAATTATAATACGCGCCGAAGTAAGTTAGGGCTGTTAAACATGTGTGAATACTTATATAAGTACATATGTACCTATGAAAGATAGCAACCAGACTGGCGCTTTTCATTCAAACGGCGTTAATGCAATTTTATTGATAGTCTGTAGTATCCATACATAAATGTGTGTGCCTGTCTGGTACGTTTTCACAAATTAATTTTGGTATTAAGGTTGATTCTTGTGTAAGGACATGCTAATTTTGGCGGTAAACGACATTCACGCATGGTCATATACCCGTAGTCTAAAAATAAATTTAACTACCTGAAATAGCAATATATAAATAAGCTACAATATAGTCTATCTATAAAAATATCGTCAATTAACCATCGTTAAGTAAAAGTCAATAGGATTAGTAATGCTATCGTGAATCCTTATAAAAAAAAGAAAAAACTACCAAAAATTTCCTCCTCATGATGTTATTTTTGTAATTATCATACTAGTGTGATTGGAGATTCCGATCCGGCTGAATCATCAGATCGATTATAAAAATAAAAAAAAAATCTATACAATAGAATTTTACAGTCATCATATTTCATCGAAAGTTAGAGTCGATTTTAAATGTAGTTTCTGATATTCCATTGGGAAGAGCCGAGGAGATTTGTACTAGATAACTATTTACAATTTTGTAAGGGTACATTTTTATCTAATTTTACGGACAAATCGGGTTTATTTTAAGAGAAAAGCTTGTTTGTTCAGTTATATTAGCGTGAATAATTCGTAAAGTGCTCGTTTCGATATAGTTTATTTATATTTCTTACTATATTTTAGAGCTACTGATGTTTCGTAAAATTAAATTATTATGACAAGGACAAGAATAAAAACGCCGAAAATACGCCGAATTACAAGAGCCCTTTGTACACGCATTGACATTGACATTTTTCAATATAAATATTAACGGTATAATATTAATGCGCGTTTATTTTTAACCTCTGCGTTTTTTTAATTAAATAAAGAAGTTACAGCATTTATCATATCAAGAAAATAAAATATATAAAATAGCATTTAGCAGACATAAAAAGGAACTTTTCTGTTAAATGTTTACATAATATCCTTTCATATAACCATTGTGCCCTCTATTCTCATGTTAATAACCCAGCTGTTATGAGGAGAAATAATAATCCCTTATAATAATATTCACCCCAAACAGTTTCAAACAACCTCTACCGAGTTATATATCGCTTGTAATTACTAAGATAATCTACCGTAACGTGTATACTAAAGTACCTCTGTTTGTTTATTTTTTTACACCTAAGTCACTGATTTTGATAAATATTGGCTATATCAAAATTAATCACAATTGTGCCTTAGCGAGGGTGCACAGCGATATTGCGATATTAGCGATATTGCACAGAAAAAGATATATTTTTGTCTATATTTTTGCCATTTGTGAACCGATTCGAATGATTCCTTTTATAATCAATAAATAATATGTTAGTATATCGCACCTTTGGAACAAAGATTACTCAAAATTCATCTTTAATTTGTAATCATACAAGTTCTATAGTTTTGAGACACATTTTTCAGTATTTGAATTTTTTGAATTGTCTTCCTTTTCCTTCCTTTAACTTGGCTCCATCTTAATTCTACCGATCCAAGTCATACATTTTTCTGTGAAAACCTTATTATCGTAATGCAAGTTTTCATTTAAATGAGTAATGCCCTTTGGCTACAGTACACGATGACTACAAAGTACCATCGGAAGACAGACAGTCTAGTCGGGTGGTAAACAAGAGCGCATGTTATTGCGCTTCGGTATCGACCGATACTTCGTACTAATTAAGACCCCGACAACACTATCCTTGGTTAGTCTGTAGTCTACGGGGTGTTTTATTGATAGTTTGTTGATTAACTGAGACAATTGTATGTTAATGTTCATTTATTCTGTGCTATGTTACGTTTAAATAATTATTTATTAAAACTGGATAGTCTTAAACAGTGCCTAATGTAAAATAGATTTTATTCAAAAACAAAATGTGCAAAAAGATAAAAATACATGCAAGAAATATGTATAACATACCCATCTGGAATTATACCAGGTTATATTTGCGCCATAAAGTATCTTTAGTACTCTTACATCGAAATTAATTATTTTTGCGTAAGTTTATAAGAACCTTTAACATATAGAAGCAAAATAGTAAAATATACCTTCTATTTTTTAATGCGATAGATGTCTCTGCGCACGCGCATCTGTATTAGAACTTCTATAACATTAGATAAGACGATACAACATAATGTTTCAGAAATAAGGACCAATAGTTGTTGAAGAGTGAAATTATTTTCGAAAACTTGTCAAAAATAAAAAAATATACACATACCTATATGCATATACATATATACCCGAAAACCTTTACTCTCCTTCATTCACACTCTGGTAAAAGAGACAAAATTCTTGATTACATGAAGGTGTCATTATAATTACTTTAAACAAATAAACAAAAAAATAAATCGGCCCATCCTTCGAGTAATTCGCTAAAATACATAAGAAAAGTACCGACTTAATAAAAAAGGATCTCCCCTTTTTTATTAAGTCGGTAAAAATTACGATGATGATTAAAGGCCTGTCGAAATGTTTGATTTAAAAATTTGCTGCCCGCGGTAACGAACCCACGCTCTTTCGGTTACAACACAGCGATTTTCGTAAATGCACATAAATCTTACGGTGCCATCTGTCATGTTAATCTTAAAACGTATAAGAGCTCGTTCCCACGTGTCATGTGTCGGATACGGATTTTAATCGGATGTCGGAGTTTCTATATATTTTTTATTTTTTTTTATAAGATAGGTGGCAAACGAGCTGACAGATCACCTGATGGCAAGTGAATGCTGCCGCCCATGGACATTTGCAACACCAGAGGAGCTACAAAATGCGTTGCTGGCCTTTAAATATAAATCTACGATTTTTAATCGGACGACAAGTGTAAATAGCTTCATATAAAATGTTCTACCACTGGAACATCCGATTAAAATCCGAATGTCACGACACACGACACACACGACAAGTGGGAATGGGCTCTAACTACAGCCTATACGGTACGGTAATGCCTACGGCTTCGGTCAAGGATATTTTGCATAGAAACGCTTGTTACCAATTTAAGAGTGGAATTTCGTAAAATCTTAGTTTATCTCTATGCTGTGGGAATATTCCTGTTTTGTAGGTTATGGTTACAGAGTGTTATGGCACTTGCATGTATCGTGTACTTGTCTAAGACTCCTGTAAAAGTATACAGGTGTACCAACAGGATCAAATCAAACAGGAATACATGGTAGAGGTCACTTGCCGTATTTT
>DVWM01000214.1:0-12307 GCA_018235105.1 Junonia coenia | reverse complement strand
AAAAATCAGTAACCTGTCAATACCTAGGCTAGAATAAAGCAGACCCTGGTTATGTCCGGGAAAAATGCTAGGAAGAAATATAACCCCAGCCGGTAAAGGGTTAAAGCTTTATAGCAAATTTCATTAAAATTAATTCAAAAGTTTCGTTTCCAAATCGTAACAGAGAGACAGAGTAACTTCCTCATTTACAATATTAATACGGATGAAATAAGTCCGAGTAACTACAGAGTTTCTTGTCAGTTTTGGACTAGTTAGGGAGGTGATGGCGAAAGATGTAACCAATATCCCAATCATTTGTTTTTGATCTTTTATTTCAATTTCTGCAAATTCATGATTTTAACGTGGTTAAGTGGTGGGTTTTTTATTTCCTATTCATATTTCGTAAATACAACGAAATGATCACTGGATGTAAAAACTAATGACGTATGAAAATGGATGACGAGCTATGTCAGTTGGAAAAGCGTTTTTGCGATTTCAAAAAATCACTATTCTGTAATTTTTGATATTTTTTCATGTGGAATAAATAACATTAGAATGGTTATGTTTGCGGTAAAAACATAAAAATGCAGCAAATATAAATAGATGTTTAGTACGTTAGCAGTATTTATACAACCAAACAGAAACTTAAATTATTATGCAAGCAAAGGAAACTCCTTTATATTTATTTATGTTCAAATTTGAACAAAAAAATTTGATTTACGTCATGTTACATGTAAAATATATGTATTTATTATACTCTGATACAAGTATGTACTCGTATATCGGTATAATATATTATTCAGAAGATTCTCTTTCAAATCAAATGTAACGAAATTATAAACAATTTCTGTCATTGCCTCCCTAACTATAAAAGATTTTCGAAACATGACAGATTCATAAAACGACGGTGACGTGAAAGTAATGAATAAAATATAGGTTTAATTTGAAATATATTGTTTCGTGAAACAAGCTCTGTGTACTAGCTTTACGTAGATTTAATTACGTTAATTTAGTCATTAATAAAATTAAGGTAAATAAAATTCGGCCATGTTGGATTTGGAATGACGTCACACAATTAACTAAGCATAGTCATCCAAACTGAACGTGTATAAAAAATTCAACTAAATTAGTTAAAGATGGCTTAAGAGTGACGTCACATTCTTTGTCGAGTTATTCTCAGTAAGTCCTTCACATGATACCCATTTTGTAGGAACGAATAAAAGAAAATTATCCGCAATCTTGGGTGTTCCGTTATGTTGGATTTAGAATGACATCACACAGTTAACCATGCCTTGTCATCCAAACTGAACGTGTATGTAAAACTTCAGCTCAATTAGTTAAAAATATCTTTTTCAAAATTGATTTTCAAATTGTCGAAGTCTACCGTATTTAAGTATACCGTATTGTATTAAGAATGACGTCACATTTTTTTCGAGTTACTCTCATCAAGCCCTTTAATTTGATACCCATATTGTAGGAATACATTAAAAATTATTGGTCCGCCATTTTGGGTATGCCGCCATGTTGGATTTTAAATGACGTCACACTATTAATCATGCATTGTAATCCGAACTGAACGTGCATACCGAATTTCAACTAAATCGATTGAGGGCAAGTGCCTGAAACTAAAATAGATTGAAAATTATATTAATATTTTTTAATCCCGTTAAGCGGAAATTCGATGGTTTTACAAGAAATAATCGCTTATCTCAATATTCCTCTAATTTTAATTAATAAGTAAATAAATGTTTCCAATTCAAATTTTTAATATATCGTGTATCAGATTTAACTTTCCATAATATTAGGGTTTCAGTGGAAAGAGTTCCTTGATATTTTTTTTACTTAAATGTCAAAACATTGATTAAATTAAAGACTTTTAAATTGTTAAAACGGAAACGTTTTAAGGCTTTAAAGGTTTAGTTAAGTTAAGGATTGACTGTGACTTAATAATTTATTACATACTTAGTATGTTTCTATGTATCCTTGAAGAAGTCACATTTTTATCAAATGTCGGTCAAAGTCCCAACTTATGGCTTCCAATTTGCTCTTACTTAGTTTATATTATTGAACAGATAAAGCATAAAAGGCTTACCAGTTATCGTATCGCTCTCAGAAGACTGGCCGTTCTGGATTGGCCGTTGTCATGAGTCTAAAGTTAGATCCTACATTGTTTGTAAACCATCGCATCACTCTTTGAACAGTGAGATTCTCGATTCACAATCAGACGTCCAAGCTAGGCCAGTGAATAAATAATTGCTCACAATTTGCCCTTGTATTGGTGATGTCATGCACTACGGTATGGTCCTGTATGTCAGATTAAAGCTTGTAATACTTGGTAAGCTTGTATTTTGTTACAATACTGTGTTTACATTCAGCCCTCCCCACTGCCCCGCACAGTACCCTGCACACAGCCCTGTACACTGCCCTTGTAATATTGTCCTAAACACTGCCGCGGCAACATCGACGGTAATGCAGTTATACTCACTCCTGTCCACTGCCAACCATTTGGGCTGAGTGTAAACGCCGTTTCACGTTCTATGCCTCTGTTCCCGCTTCAGATTTACAAATAATTAGGGCTCAAGTCAAGCATCAATAGTTTCTCAGTCACGAGTAAGTCAAGTTACATACTTGTACTGTATATTTCTGACTTATTTTTCCCAGTTTAAAATCATAGGTAAATACATTTTTCAACATAAACACAAAAAATCCTAATTAAGGTTTTTAGACAATGTCAACCTCCATTTGACTTGCGAAACCATTTCCAACACAGAGTAGCCTTTATATCAGATTGTGCAACGAATTAAACATTCGATTTTTGCGCTGTTAAGCACAACTAACATATCTAAATCGTTCTACATAATATAACGATATCAATTGTAATATGACTTTAACTGCACACAACTGTGGGGAATGTACAAATAGTCATATCGTACAAATACACTGTTATAATATTCTAAGCATCTTCATAGGAACAGTTCCGGCCGCGGAGAACTAACGATGTCTATTGTCTCATCCGCTTCAGATTCTATTTGTACGGGGTTTTCACATTAATATTGTGTATTATGTTTCCTGAAATATATCATTGGGTATATGTTTTATTTTACCTTTTTCTACATTTTATTCTATTGTTTTATAACGTGTAATTGTGTCCGTTGTCCGGAAATATCCACAACACAAACACAAACACCCAAACTACAATAAAGAAGGAATTTATGAATCTGCGACCGCGAGTGCTTGACAAACTTATGGTGACCAAGTTGCCACCTGAAATCATAAGTAATTGTAATTTTACTCAAATAATACATAACGTTAAATTACATTACAAAATTAATAAACAAATTCAAAGCTAAATAAAAGAAGTAAAAGAAAAAATTGAAACTTAAATATTCCATTTTCATGATTAATCCTCAAAAAATCGACAAAGAAAAATGTAATTAGTATTTATGTTGTATATTTAAAACGAAGACAAGAACACAAGAATCACTACGACACGACAAATTGTATTTTTATATGAGAGTGCCGAATGATAAATTCCTTTGTAAAGATGTAAATTCTAATTTCGCTTTGTTTATTTTGCATCGGAGAAACAATTTCCCCGCCGACTGACTCAATAACTCGAGTCTGCGGTTCTGTCGAAGTTAATGGAAAGACTTAGTTTCAGTATTGACGGCTGGCTTTTCTTTTAATTCGGCGAAAAATCAAATGTTATACTTTCTGTTATTATAAGATGAAAGACGGGATGTAACGATTTTTTTTTTCTTTGTATTCTATACGTACACGAAAATTACATATATGCTAAATCGCCATCTACCTATCACAGAATACCTATAAACACAAGAACAATTAATTTTGGAAAATCGAATAAAACCAATTTGACGTGATTAACGTTTTGAGTTACAAAAGTAGATATTGTTTGTCGTCTCAAATGCAAAATAAGAGCGTATCATCAATAGCGCGATAACAATTTAAGAAACTAAAGTGACATAACAGTATGTATGTACATTATTCTGAATTATTTTTTATATTATGAATGCCTCATTGTTACACTTGCACTTATTCTACTGTTTCGATATTATAAGTCGAAACGTGATTTTATATGACCTTCCTTAATAAACAGAATACCTAACGGCAAAAAAAATCAAATAAATGAAGATTTCAAAATGTTCGGCCTCATTCATAAAAATTTACACACAAAAACCTTTTTGCAATAGTAGCATAAATAGAAATAAGAAAAATTAAATGCGTAAATATAAAATATTATTGTTTAAAATAACGAAGATGAAAAATAATAATATGGATATTTCTTTCTATGTGGACATTCCTGGTTTGTGGTATCTGGTCTGTTAGGGAGTGGTGGTAGTGGCTAGCACAGACGCGTTTCGTACGGTTAGTGAGAATGCTGGAAGTTCAGACCGCATCCCTTCTCCTACTACCTATCTTCTTCATCATTCACTCACACTCACGTTAATGGGTTGTAGGTATGTTTTTTTAATATTCATACTTTTAAGTTAATATGTCATATTAATATTATACAAGTATTTTTGGCTTTTACGTTTTCACGCCAAACAAACACTGAAATTGTTTGGATAATTTTTGTAGAGAGTGAGAGTCAAACATTCGCTATTTAATAATTAATAATTCTAATAAAACGTAAAAAGGGTGACAGGTGACATACAAGTTTTTACGCAAACAAAGCTGCTTGGTCCATCTGCTATTAAATATCTCAATTTAGATTGATCTTTTTCCGTAAAATCTTATACGTTTACAATAGTTTTACAATAACCCTCCAAAATTTAATCGATAAACTTATCAGTTATGGAGCAGCAGGTCCAATTAGTCCCCGAATTTATCTCTTCGATGCCGCCATGTTCTGTTACACGAAGATATAAGGATTATCAATTGTCGGTTACGAATGTATAGAGTTTAGACATTGTCTGCGAAATACAGACTATTATGGAGAACTAAACTAATAACGATGATAATTTACCTGACTTAGTGATTTGCATGACTTTTGTTCTTGCAGTGTTTATAGTTTGAAGATTGTACGGATAATTGACATTTGGTTATTATAATAGGTTAAAAAAATAAGGTTTGTTCGTGAGTTTTTCAAATTTTGTCATCTTTTTCTATCTTTTCATCTATCCATCTGAGGGCAGATGGCCATTGCAAATCCCCATTGCAATTGTTTTAACCCTATACTTGGCAGAGAATTTAACCTTTAAAAAATTATAGTTTTACTACTTATCTATGTTTATTGGATTATAAGGATACCAGGAAAATTAAAATAAAAAATCTCTGAATTTCAGTTTTCAGGATATATTATGTGTCTTTCAGTGCACACTGCCAAGCTCACAAGAAAAAAAATATAAAGAAGAACGTGGTTTTACATGCACACTACCATGTCATAACTAAACTAAAAAATAAACAAAAATGTAAAAATAATATAAATCTTAAAAAACATGAACAACTTTTGAGATATGTTAGGGACTAGGTCAATAAGTAACACATGTTACATTAGTTAAACATTTTTTTTTCAAACAAAGCTAAACTTCTTATCATTTAATCACAATATTCAGTCCTAAAGCTCTAAGATCAAAGTTTACTTACATATCTATCTATTATGTAACAATAGGAAAATCTTAAACACTATCTATGAAACTATGAAAATCTATAAAGCAATTTCGCCTTTCAACTATACATAGCCGTGCGCTACACTTTGGACAAAAAAATTTGGTTTGATGTTTCGTACATAGTCTACATCTGCCTTTTGTCGTAAACGCAGGAGGATGTCCCGTTAGGTCGTAACGAGTAGCATTATCAGGCCTCTCCGCTACTGGTTTTTTTATTATTTTCACAGCTTTTTAAAGAGCGTCAGGTTAAAGATTAGAACTCCTCTCAAAAAACGCTGTTGCCTAAATAAAGCGACTCGAAACTTTTTAAGTGGCAATCGGTTTTGTTTTCCACTATTCTCTTGACGATACAGTAACCAGGCATTATTGATGCATATGTCCAAAATCTGTGAAAACAATACTAAATACCAACGATGGCCTTTCAAATCAGTACGGTATAAAGCAACTAACATATCGGCTAGATCAACTCCACCCATGTTCCCGTTATAGTGCCCTATAGGGCATGTGACCAAAGCTTTCTTCTTTTCTTCTTTCTTGTGCCGCTTTATATTCTGTACAGGGTAAGCATCCACATACGTACTTACAGCTACAACAAACTTATTATCGAACCACTTCACAACAGCTATATTGTGTTCGTTAGACATGACTTGTGCAAAAGCTCCCCTGCCCTTTTTTTCAACTCTTTATCAGATGGTAATTTTCTGTAAAAGTATGAAGTCTAAAAGTATCTTATCCTCCATAAATAAGAAAATCATGCACGAGGCCAGATGGTGAAGCACGAACGAAAAATTAAAAAAATATCTAGTGTAGGTCTGGAATTCGTCTTCAGAAGATTCGCTAGATTCTACATCAGATTAAGCTCCGAATTTAGACACAGCTAGAATTTTTCGACTTCTAGTCATCTGAATTGCTGTCATGCTTTAAAAAAAAACTCTGCCCTAATAATGCTCAAACAAAGGCGTTTATAGACTCAACATTCACAATAAGTAATAGTCTATAGCGTTGGCAGTGTGTATTTATATGTACTCGACAAATAGGGTGTTATTCACAGCAAAGCAAGCAGTGTGCATTTAAATATACACAACAAATTTTGTGTCAATCACCATGCACCAGGCAGTGTGTATTTTAATGCACTCCAAAAGTAAAATGTAAATTACTGAATATTCAAAACATTTATCACAAAAATAATATAAACAAACAATAGCGTAAAGCTTGAAAAAATTAAAATTATTACAATTTCGTACTTATAACCTAATTTGATTGAGATAAAATACGATACTTACAGAGCGTTGCGCATGCACCGACCGACGGCTCGCCATTTTGTTTACTACTGACAATATATGAACGAGACATATATAGATTTATTTTTCTTACATAAAGAGACGTTTACGAAGTCACTTGGAGTTACTATTAAAACGATTCCATGTAATATTGTGTTTAAAAAAAATCTAAATTTAATGTGTATGTAAGTGCACAATGTCAAGTATAGGGTTAATCTTTTGTATATTCCCACCTCACGACTAAATTTTGCGTTAAATAGTTTTATCATGTTTTAGCATTTAGTAATACAGTTACAAACGTCACTTTGAATCATAATTAAGTCAAAAAATAAAACCAACTAAGATAAAAGAGCCTTCAAGAAAATTAACGCAGTCACTAACTCCAAACTCATTAATGAAACTAAGAAGCCGAGTGTCTTGTGTTAATCCCTTTTATATGAATTAATTATGCTTTAATTAAACCAAGATTTACGACAGAAAGGTTAAAAAGGAGTATTTTCCGCTTAGTTACCTGTTTTAACTGCGTCTAAACCAACTAAAGCAAAAAGGTAAAGTAGTAGTAGGTCTAGGGGAAAGGCTAAGGAACTTGGGATTCCCTCTTTTTGCCTCCCAAACGCATATAAGTCCTAGACATATGAAAGCCTTTGAAAGTGTTATTAGTATTTACTAGGATCAAGTATCAACTAAAATTAGTATGAGATCTAATTCTCTTCTTCTAACCAACAAAACGAACTTTGGCCATTCCCCAACTAAGCTTAAAAAAATATTTCAAGTATAATATGTCAACATTTAAAGAAATCTTATTAAATTACGTAGTCGTAATAATTTGTTTTTAATTTTCAAACATTTTCGATTTGTTTTATTGTTATACTGGCAATATTCTTAAACGTGTTATAAAAATAAAACAAAAAACAATCGAAATAATCTAAAAAAGTGTAATTGAATTGTCTTACCCGATGCGATTTCCAATAACACAAAGAATAACAATTTAGATCGTGAAATTAGTTCTCCTCGATATCAACGATCGTCTAGACTGCTGTGACATCTGGTAAACTTTGTCGTCGAGGTAACGTAGGTAGTTGTGTTTGACACAACTATACATGTACACTTGTTGGTATAATAGATTAATAACAACACAATTTATTCTATCTATAGACTCGATCCATCCAGGCACGCGGTAGCGTGTCAAGCCAAGTTCAAGCTAACAAATATAATATGTTGAATCGTAATACATCCCAAGTGTACGCAGAACTTGGCACACATGTTAATAATTTTGTAGATGAAGTAAAGAACGACCTATTATTGAATTACCTTGGCTGAACTTGGCTCTCATTTCATATTTATGTCCTTGATGGAATCTTTCTTCCAGATCCTGTTTCAACCGCGAAGTAAAGAGGGCGAAATAAAATTTTTTACATTAAAACTTAGGTACTAACTGCCCTAAAGTTATCCAAAACACAATTCATATGAATACCTAAATTATTCACGATTGTATAGGTACGTACTTAAAATTTCATGCAAAGAGCGAAATCATATAATTTAAAACAAATAAGAGCCTCTACTTGTGCGTAGATTTTTATCAGCTACGATTGTTTATGTAGATTTCGTTTGCGACTAGCGCATCTACTTGATGTTTTCCTGCGGTCGATTATAAGATTAATTAAAACGAAAAATCTCTTTAACCTGTCATGGTGTTGTACATAGTATAGTGTAAGGCTTTCGACAGGACAATATCATCTCTACTATTATACTATAACTACAAACCACTTTAGAAATAAATAATTGGCCTAGTGCGTGTCGAGCCACGCGCATGAAGGGTTTCGTAGTTTCCATCATAATATACATTTTATTAGTATTGATGAAAACTTTGCACCCATACCTGTTATTTGTAAATTAATAACTTTTCACATAAACGTTTGAATTTGTTTGTATTTTGAGAAATTACTTGTAACAAATAACGAATCGGTATTCTATATAACGAATAAATTATTTCGTACGATCCGTCTGTCGTGCGATTTTAATTGAAACCGATTATTCCGACAGTCGTCGCATACATTTGAATCCTATCGCCTTTTTGGAAATTGAATCTGCGCTGCGGTTCAAATGACTGATCGTTTTGGATTTTTTCTCGTTGGTATTGTCTGGTGTTTTCAAAGGAGCTTAATAGATATTGAAATAAATTTAAACGCAAACGGGCGCCGAATACTTACATGCAATTATTTACTTGCAAATAACAGCAAAAATTACCTTAGGGATCACTAATGTGTTATACTGCTACTTTGTCAATCTGCAGATGGTAGCTAATATTATAAGTGTGATTTTTTAACAAAAAATACAGTAAGAGCGAGGAATATCTTCATTCATAAAAATATACGAAATCAAGAATGGGACAATCAGGTTCTGGATACTGATTTTGTATTAAATAATTCATTACAAGCCCGTTGACGTTTTATAATTTGTCATTAAGGATCAGGGAACTGGCTGGCTATTACTTAAATCACATAAAATGTAATATCAACTAACAAGATTCAATCTCATCTTAATTACCATGACACTCAACGGTCGACCATCTAAATTGAACCGGTACCAGACAGAAGATTATACGGCGAAAGTTCTAAAACTCTTCGAAGTCTAGATGTCTGCAGGTGTCCATTTAATTTAGGGACCCGATTGTTCCAAACTCATGAATATGTATGCCCCTCCCCCCGCCATTTGCAATGATATTCCACTTTAAACGGTTTTTGAGATCTTGCCAACGGTACAACATGAATATTGGTTTAACTTGCGTTTTATATGACATGATATTTCTTCATATTTTTTATTTAGTTTTGAAACAACTTTATAGGTTCTACCTTGGTGTCTTTTTCGAGTTCAAAGTATGTTTACATGTACAGAATAATGCTTGCAGCATACTTTTGTATTTGCATGTGTTACCATTTGTATCTATGCATGACTAATCATGATCATAATCTCACAGTTTTATTTTTAATAATGATCAAAATGAGGTAATAATTTATTGTAATATGTACAGCCAATATTGGTCTTTCATCTAGGGTTACTAGTCGGTATGCAATCCGAACTTTCAATTTATTCGTAATTTAATGGCCCATTTTAAAGCCAAACCCAAGATTAAATTGCATATTTTCATCATAGTATTGCTAATTAGCACGTATGAACACTGTATAGTACTAGTTAATATCCCGCATACCCGATTTCCACAGAAAAATGAATCAAATACATCAAAAGCGCGATTTAATATCGCACAGTTTAGAAAAATCTAACTCTTTTTAATTTCTAACTTTTACTTAGGTTGAATTAAAATTTAACTTCAGGAAGTTTATTCACATTTTCGAACACACTTTAAACTTTGACCGGAATAAATCACCGACGCTTTTGGCACCGCTTTTATGCACTCCGTGTACATTGCGTGCCAAATAAAAGTGCGAATTATGTGACACTTTTTCGTAAAAATTTGGTACCACGGTTAAGACATATGTGTGTACGTGCAAGACATATATTTTGTATTAGTTGTGACTCGTGGTTTTACCTACTCAGTAGACAATTATGGTAGTAGACTGTACGTATTACATATATTTGCATTACATGGTGTAAATTTTATAAATTTTCTTATAAGTAGAAAGTCATATTCTAAATAATTTGAATTTGCAATTCCTGAAATTTATTAATACGATCACAAAAGCTAAAGAATGATTAAATTTTGACGACGTTTCCATACCTTTTTAAAATATTAAAATACTTCAGAAAGAACAAAACTCTGTTTGGTATTGAGCTTTTTAGTGTGCATTTTCCATTAGTAACTTGTCTATGAACGAATTCGTTAATCGTTATATAGTTTTATATGGTTGCAATTTACCTTAGTCAATAAATATTTGTATACATTTTTATGACTTGAAGTGTACCTAATGACCCGGTGATGTGGAAGGACTTTATAAAGATCGCTGGAAAATCACATTACCTCTTAACTCTTGTTATAGTCAAGGGTCAGGTAAATTGTTTTCTTTTATTTTTCATACAATTTATCACGAGACAGATTTTTTTTAACAAACTGCTTGTAGTCATTCAGAAAGTTCCTTTAATACAAACGGTTGTATGTTTGATGCTTGTGTTTGTATTAAGTAGATCTTAGTTTTTGTCGTTATCCGATGTACGGTAAACAGACCCGTTTACCGTACGTCGGATAAAATGTTAATCATATCGTATCACCTCAAAATGATCGTTATATTTTGTAAGAATAGATATTCTAGTCTAAATGGGTAGATAAAAAGCTAAACAAGAATAAATAGATATACATATTATACAACTCACTGTAAATGATATCTTTAAAATACAGTAAATTTATTTATTTTTTACATTTTTTCATTCCATAATAGTGGATAATTATAATAATTATCTACATGCCAATTTATTGCTTAATTACTAAAAAAAAACGTGTTACAGCTGTGTTGGCTCGGTGATAAAAAGCTTGTTATCAATTTAGGTCTTGTCGATAGATAATAATTAAATTGTATACATTGATTTCTTTTCATTAATATATTGTTAAGTTACTTGTGGTAGATTGAAATGTGTTTTTACTCACAATCAAGTGTTACATAAACAAATAATTAAGTAAATGAAATAGATAAGGGACTCGATGTCCTTATCTATTTACTATCGGGATTTCACCAATAAGCGCTTTAGGGGATATTTTACAGTAAGGGAGGATATTTTTATTAAATTAATGCAAGGTGCCTTTCATTTGTAAAAGTTCATGCAATTGTAAATTTTCTTAAATGCTAAGAAAATGCAATGCTTAATTGGTATAATATTTTTAACCATATAAGGATTTTTTTTTGTTTGTTATGGTCAGTCTTATTACCTACTAAAAATCTTACGAATACCTATAAAATCATCGTTAAGTTTCAAAAAACTGTCGACCAAAGTCTCTATCATAATGTCCTACCCACCTAGGACGACCTACCATAGGTGATTCGATTATCCCTATAAAAGTTTCTTCGGGGTTATCTTTTTCTTTCATTTCTAATATTACCCAAGCGCTAGTCTAGCTAGATTTAAAAAAATATATAACAATTGCCACTAAAAACTAAGGAGCGTTACATAATATCCTTCAACGTGATTCTCGTAAAAAGAAACTCAAATTCTTTCATCCTGAGCTATTCAAAGCGCATTCAGCGTTGCATTTAGTTCCTGAACCCTCGTTAAAAACCAATTAAGCGACACCTGCCAACGCAAATCTATGAGAATTGTCGTTTTATTCGTCCTGTAGAGTGTAGACTGCAGACTGCGGTGCTAAATGTAGTGCTTAACTCATATTTTATAGTGTTGTGTAATTACCTTTGCCTTTCGTTATGATTATGGTCAGCAATTACCTATGTAGCGTAACATGACCAGCAGGCACTG
>DVWM01000213.1:0-12324 GCA_018235105.1 Junonia coenia | reverse complement strand
TATTGATATTACGAAAAAAATATTCTATTTTCAAAATCCGTTATTTTATTGAAAAAAATCAAATCTATTTTTTGATTAAAAATTTAATGTTTCAGTATAAAATTGTTTCGTTAAAATGAAATGAAAAATGTTAATTAATGTGTTGTAAATTATTTCTATCGTCATAAAAAAATAACCGTCGACAGAATATTGGCGTGTCTTACCTGTATTATTGCGTGTTGGCACAATTCGTATTTGCATTATAATATAATATTACTATAAGATAAATATCATATTCTACATTATACCCAACATCGATAGATACGATTTATAAATTATATATCAATACATTGAAAACCTTAAATACCTTTAACATTATTAGTACATATAAAAAGCTGAGCTACATATAATTTAAATATAATATAAGCGAAGGACAAAGAGTTCTCAATGAAAAAACTTAGTAATTTTTAATTATTTTTTTACTTTATCATATCACATCGAGTACAAGATAACTTGAACTAAGGAAATTAAATAAAAATACACCATTTAATATGACAACAATTTTTCCACCAAAACGAAATATTGTAAACAAATATGTATTTTGAGCAAAGAGTTGCAATAATTGATTAAAACATTGAAAAAATTAGAGACAATTTTTATTTGTCGTTTTATAAGACAATACGCAACGTACTATAACCTCACAATATAACTAGAAGTATAGTTCGATTCACGAAACTTGACTGGTCTGAACAACGCGCATAACGCTGCGTAGAACAAAAAGGTATCCACCAATCAGAGCCGAGATTCATTCGACTCGACTCGTGTTCAGACATTTCAAGTTGTCTGAATTTACCTATACTTTAAAACATGTAGAAGTAACATAACATCTTTTAGAAGTATGAACGATATCCTTTCAAACTTCTAGAGAATGTTCTTTTTATATGCTCCATATAAGGGAGTTTGCTCGTTTTTTATTGAATTATATAACAATGGTATGATATGTTTTATGTACTATACGTTAAATGAACAATTTATGGTCTTATGATGTGTTCGACAACCCACTGTTTTTAAATTCTATGCACACGATTACTAATACTTATATACAAGAATTTGAATTATTGGTAACGTTAAGATTAATAGAGGATTATATTAGGCCAGTATTTCTTACTAAATGAATATTTTTATTTATCCTTTGCAATGTTTATTTACTAGGATATATTAATGTTGAATTTGAAATAGCTTTTGATAACTGTTACCTAGGCCTGGTTTATGTAACTGTAGAATATATTTTAAAACTAGAACAGGCTTCGATGAAACGCCCACCGTTGCCTAGTTTACATCTAAAATTCACATAAGACCTTAATGTCAATATTATAACATTTGTGCATTCGTCCGTTTCATTATACATAATACATATTCGGCAAAAATAATAGCCGATATAAATAACAAAGCCGATAATATTATTGATATACCCTTAGACACTAACATACAAATAATACTATTAACCTTACTTGGACCAAAAAACGTTGAAATAGCTGCACTTAATGAACCAATTCCTTCGCTAGAAAACGTTTCTCATACAAACAAAAATATACAATAAAAACTACTATAAATATAACAGCCGCGAGAATTTCACTATTCGATAGCAAAAATCCCCATTGATTTACCTAATATAGTACACAATACAAAAATGTCCGTAAATAAGGATGCGGTTCATAAAAGCAGTGTCGAAATCCAAACTAACGTTTATAATTAAATTTGATTTTTCTCTAAAAATACTACAACAATAAAACACTAAATACTTATTCAATAACATTGAATCACCGCATTAAATATTCGAGAATTTTAATCGATAAGTCGAATCGTTTGATCAAACAAAATCGGAAGACAAATTAGGGAGTCGAAAAATTTTAAGCCCAGCTATTTAGGCCTGATACTAATCCCAATTAATTAATTAGCAACAATATCCCATTGGATTTATAGTAACAGTTAATTCTGTAAATGCTAAAATGTAGCATTACTATAGCGCTGTCCATACTTTCAAGTTAATCGAAAATTCTAGAAAGTCTATTAACCGATCGATCATTAAATTTTACTTCATTAATCTATTCAACTTTAATTTTAACAACAGACAATTCGTTATCAGAATATAATTTTTCAACAGCTGCTAAATAAGCTACAAGGGTCGAATTGGTACCCGAAATTTTTGGTAAATATTCACGTTTAAAGAATCTTCCATTTAACATACTAATACTAGTAAATATTACCTTTCCTTTCACAATTCTTCTGTAGATGCGATTGGAGCCTTTAAAAGAGTTCTTGGGCTTCTAGAACCATCAGACGATTTAGTAGATTGGAAATCTTCGTTTGATAATGACGCTGGAATTGGTGCTATTTTCAGTTGATGACCGTTTAGTTTAATTTCTGTTATGGAATGTGATCTGCCGTGGTTTTGTGATTTTTCCTTATTAGAAGTGGTTGTAGGATCGTGGGTAGGAGTTTTCGCTATCGCCTGAGGAACTCGTACTCGATTCGCTTGTTCTCGTAAAGCCATTTGATACGCTACTTCGAAAGCTTCGCCCAGTGTTAATATAACTTCTGTCGCTTGATCCTGAAAAAGAATAGGTAATTTAACTTTACATATTTTTCTATTTGGATTTTATCATTTGTAAACAATATCACGATTTTTTTCTGCAGACTATTAATTGTTTAAAATACTATTAAAACATGCCACACTCTGTATTCGCTTAAGGCAGGCATTTTTGATCAAATTATTGCATTTTTTATAAGGGGAATTTTAAACAATTAGTTTTCAGGTTTTCTACATCAATATTTAACTCTATTTAGACATATACAATTGTGATTTCAACCAAACCACATGGTACATCAATATTAATTATTTCTTAAACTGACATCAATCTAGATGGTTTCAATAGAAATACTAACAGACCAATTACTACAATAACAGATCTAAGGACCGATATAGTTACTGACCATAGTAGCGACTCTGAAGACGTGGCAGTAATGGCTCCTAGTGGTGTGGTCCTTGGTGATGTAAGCGAAGTGTGTGAGATCATCGGCGTCTTGACACGCGCAATGGATGTTACGGATTTCGTGTTCGCATACCAGCTCCTAAAGGAAATATTAATGTTACTACGGTTGTTCGGGCAAAAATCTTTCACGAAACGGAGTTTGATAAGAATTGAAAATTACTGGATCACATTAAAAGCTACTTATACGTGAACAAAATCTTCTCATATGCGAAAGAAGATGGCAAGATTCTAATTAATGATGAACTAGATGACGTAGAGTTACTGACAAAACATTTACTGATTATGTAATTATAATAGACCATCTTAAAGTTGACATAAGTTTACTATTTGCTAAAGATATGCCTTTATTCATAGGAAAAGTTAAAAATATAGTAAAATAAAAATTTATTGAATCGGAAAAATCGTTATTTTTATTTTTATATAAAAGTATTTTTTGTGAAAAGCCCAAACAAATATTTTGATGGAATATCGGAATGAATTTTCAATTTTTGTTTTGTGGGCACAACAGCGAGAGAAACACTAATTATCCGGCCTAACTAACCGTGAAGCCTTCTGACATAAAAATCATCCTCGAAAAAAAATAATAAAAAAACAATCCTTCTTCTGTAAGAAACACAAAGGATAGCCGAGTGGACCGATCAAGTGTGAACGTTGTTCCATAATTAAAAATCAAATGGGCAAAGTCAGGGGTTTCGTTTAGCTAAGGGAGGATTTACCCTTTGCACGCCTGGTTAATTCTCAAAGAAAGTTTCTTTACACAAAGAATTTTTCGACGTAAATAAAGCTGAGGTGGAATATTTTGTACCAGTTAGAAGATGTTTTCAAATAAAAAAGGGAAAAAAAGTCTGAAAATATCATGATCATTTTGATAATACTTATAATCGTTCTTAAAATTTTATCTATTGTTTTGAATGTGGATACTAAAGTAACTTTGTAAGGAATTGTATTGAAAGAAAGTAAATTTATAGCCATTTAAGACTTTACTTACTCTGGTAATAGTGTTTAGGAACTTGACCCCTCTGTAGCTTATCGACAAGATGATGTCGGGAGAATCGCGCGGTTCTTTGGTAGATTTCTTCAGCTTCTGAATTGACTTCTTCGTTGATTCCGTTCCTCTTAGTTCTTTCACTACTGTCGATCCTAGATACTATTAGAAAAGGATTTAATTAGTAATTGGTTCAAATATATTCAAAATTGCAGAATTTAGAAAATTTGAGTTTAAATTGATTTAAATTAGTTGAAAATATTAAAACAAATTTAAATTTAGGTTTACAATTACATTGAGATAAGTAATTGAGCTCTTACTTAGAAGCGATAAATTAAAACCAGTTTGAAACTATTTGCGGTTTAACAGTTAATATACTCACATTAGCAACATAAGTCACAGCGCCAGTAACCAAAACAAACGGCTGATGTTTCCATTGAGTCTTCAAAGCGCCCGGCACTCCTACCAGGAGTTCTGAAGGCGCCCTGATCTCCAGATCTGAGGGTCGAGGGGGTTGAGGAGCTGGTCTGTTCTTCTTACTCCGTTTCAGGGTCTCTCCTCCGGGAGGCGCGAGTGAAGGAACCACGGGAGGTGGGACCGGTTTTAAATTTTCCGAAGGCGGTAATTTTTCCTTTATTTCTTCTTTCAATTGCTGAATATTATTTTTCTAAAACAAGTAACAAAAAATTACATCAAACATTCGCTAATTAATAGCATTACAAAGTTGATCATACTCGAATAGTGAATAAAAACAAAAGAATCCCGCCTCGTAGACAACAAAAAACGGAATCAAAGAGATTGTTTTTAACAAAAGGAATACCTTAATTAACACAAAATGTATATCACAATCGCGGAACTCATTAACTAGCAGACGTTAAAGCAACGTAATAACCTATCGACAACCTGAATGAGAAAAAAAAGAACACAACGCGCGAAAAAGTGCTAATTAAATCAAAAAGTGCCCAACAAAGCCTGAAACAAAAACGAAAACTGAATCAAACAGTTCAGTTCACACTTCAGAAGTGTAAAACAAAAATGTTCCAACGTAAAAACACGTTGTAGAGAAGCGTGAAATTTTAATTAAGCCTCTACAAGCGTAAGGCACAAAAGGATATAATTGACAGTGTCAACCATCTAATTTGACGAGTGTCATTTGGCGGTAATAAAAAATGGTAGAGCAGTGTAGTTGGGCTTTGAATAGAATGATCTTCCGTTGCAGTGAACATCAATAGGAGATGGGGTGCTGCGGGATCTCGCAGGTTGCGGGTTCATCGATTTTCCGAAAAAAAGGAAGACAATTATGTCTACGCTTTGGTTGCGGTTAAATTATCGTGAAACAGTCGTTTATCGGTCAGATAATGATGGTCGATACGAGTTTTTGGAGATTGATTTTTTATCTGTATTTCCAAATTTCAATTGGAATTTCTCAGGATTCCTTTATACGTCGTTCACCTACAGATATGATCGTAGCTGTATTTTGAATTATCTAGCTTCAGAGCTAATGATGTAACAATTTACGGTAAAAAAATAACATGGTAACAAAATTATATTCAAGAAAATCAATGTAATAAATTCCGCTACACTTAATTTTAATTTAATTACGAAAAAACCAGCTTTTCATCCAGCTTACCATTAAAAATACTGAAGCAAACAGTATTCATTACCACTAATAAAACCCTCGACGTTCCTACATATTCTGAGGCCTAAGTAAATGCACATAGATTTTTTCTTTCTATGAAACCTATGTATTCCGCCGTTTTTACGTCATGCCAGTAGTTAGGGCTGTAGAGTGGCTCACTCGGCGAATGAATAGAGGTCTGAATAGGCGAATTGAACACTAATTACCCATACAGGGTTGGCGACGTGTGAAATTAAAAAAAGGTCTCGGCTATACCTTTTAAAAACACACCTATAGCGATTTCTATATGATACGCACACTTTTGTATAAGTGCATGTGTGGGTGTATTCTATATGGTTGTATTGGCCGTGTTATTTTATTATAAATAAGGTCTTATAAAAACAGGTACCTTTACCTTATAATAGTTATGCAGATTGAATATTCTTTATAAATATGACCTTTTGATATTATTATAATCTTGTTAGAAGTGTGTTTCATTTACGAACAAAACACTATTTATGTATACCACATGGTATTGAAAGCTAAATATGACATATTTATAACTAAAACATACCCAAAAAAGACTACACTTTGTCGCCAAGATATTTCAAAAAGATATAGAGCACAAAATCTTAACACTTGGAATATACAAGTACATCACTTAAACCGTTATAACTTTACCATATTAAAAGCAGCACGTGTCGAATTAACGATATAACCCGTCGTTACAATTTTCTACTCCCACACCTGGGGTGTTGCTGGGTAACACACGTGCTTAATTAGCAAGAGATGAGCAATTTGACGGATTACCTTTAACACCCTTTGGATTTTACGCTGATGGCTTTTTAATAAACTTCGAGTGACGTGATAGAGAGATTAAGGGTGATACCACACTAAATATGAAATGAACATTCGATATTGATGTCCTTATACACTTTAGTTTTGCACGGGGTAAAATGTAATACTAACCTATCAGACATTGCTCTGTCAGATAAATAATATAGAAGAAAATCTAGATAAGGACATCCTATTCACGTATCCTACCACCTAATACATATAGGTATGCACATAAAAAAATATTTGTTTGAATGATTTTTAAAACGGAGTAAACAGTAAACACATGGAATGGTATAGGTGGTTCAATACTTTTATTTTCCAAATACAGATTGTGGCAGGTGTGGAGACGCCTACCACAACAACCCATTGAGTTTTTAAAAACATCTCTCATTACAGTGACAAGTGAAGAATCGTTATTATCTTTAGTGACAATATTTGGAAATTCAATATCCGCTAACGACATATTTGTATCATAAAGGTATAATAATCAACTAACTAAGTAGTCACTTGCGTCCATAAAATAATCCATTATAGAAACAAATGGATACATTAAGTAAAGGTTATGCCAATAATACTTAGTATTTATGATAATTTATCAATTTAGCACTATTGAAAGCGGATATTATGATAATATCAGTGCCATGATATGATTTTAAAGACGCAATAACGTATATGGTGAAGGGATGTCCTGTTAATTCAACGAGTGATCGTGTCCTTATAGACGTAAGTGGTTTATAAAGTTGTATATTAATATCATGAGTAAATTACTCATGACACTAATACACAATTGATTTTCATTATTTTGGCTACAACCTGGTAAACTTTTAATATTATTGTTGATTGCTCATTAGAATGATGCTAATTGTTAAATTGTTAGGTTCATATATCCAAAAATGATTTTCTTACTTACGTAGAAAAAATAACAATTTTGATTTTTTTTTTACGATTACGATATATTTAATTAAAATTTTATCAGTTTTCGCATGATGTACCTGATGTGATGTGTTTTCTAAAATATGGTCTTATAAAATATTTTTAATTTACAAAATGGGTACCTTCACCTTCCAAATATCATTTTACGCTCATTCCAACACGCGTTTAAAAAATCTAAAAGATCCTATTTAAAAACAATCAATTCATTACAATGTCTCACAATCACTTTCAACGTAACAACGTATCATAGCAACTCCCTCGATAATAATTCCAACTTGCCGTCGGATATCCTTTTTACGACATTTTAATTGAAATCATTGCATACAAAGTATAATCAACGTCTTTTAAGAATACCTGTTAGATGTATTGAAGTACTCATTACAATAATTTATTATTATAGCTTCATAATTATAATCAATTGAAAAACTATTCAGATGAGGCTCATTGTTGTAATATATGAATAAAATTAGATTTTTATGTAAAATTATAATGCTATTAAGGTAATGGTAAAACTCTATAAGGGGGGTTTTACCTTAATGTATATGATTTCAGAAAGTTGTATTCCGTGTTAAAATAAGGCAAAATAACAGAATTAGTCCATAGATATATTATGTGGAAGAACCTATGAAACTTTCCTATTTTTTGTTTGAGCGTTTTGTATTGCCTTAGTAACTAGTAATCAAAAAACGTTTCATACTATATTTTCCCCTTTTCTAACAGGAAATTTTCATACATAAAAATCGGCTGAAATCTGCTCAACAGGTTGAAAATATCACAAGTAACTTCCGCCATATTAATTTTCGAATAACGTTATAAACTATACTCGTAACTCTTCTACGAATTCAACGTAACAATTTATTAACATGTCACACTATTAGAATGAATGCGGTATTTCATTTTCATAATTAGTATGACAGATATATAATATCTATAAAATAAATAAATTGAATCACCTGAGGCCTAATTTTTGGAAACTACCACTTTCGCAGCTTGCTACATTTTGGTAGTAATTTAAATTATTATCGATTCTGATTTATCGTTTTAAAGCGATAACATTTATTGATCCTAAACAGACAAAATGTATTTTAATGATGATACTGTTATACACTTAATATGTTATTTTATGAGCATTTATTTGGTAGTTATAGCCCCCACTCACGAGGAAGGGACAGGCAAGGATTTTTTGTCCATTACAAATATAACGCAAAAAAATGCATCTCATGTCGCACACGATGTACCTACTTGAAGTCCGCGTAAAAATATTAACATTTCCCTTATCATCGATTACAAATCATCATCTCTTACTATGTCAATTACTCAAATAATTAATACACATACATTTTAGCTACTAATCATTAATACACTAATCCTAATAAGATCCATAAGGATAATACAAATAAAATGAAGTTTGAAATAGTAACGGTTTTCTCTTATTACTCAACACGTCTGGGAAACACCATTAATATGCACGGTAAGCGGTATCGTGGTCCGTCTGTACGTGCAGACTAGACCATGTTTAGAATATGTATGGGTTTAAATTTGCGAGTGGTCCAAGGACGTGTTGTTGGCACACTGTCTTACATGAGTATTATCAAAATGTATATTTGGAAGTAACCACTAGGTGATGGGTACATCTAAATCGATTGGCTGTAGGTACTGTATCTTAACATATACCTATCAAGAAATAATACGGTCGAATTGGTAATTGGTACTACCCAAGATACTCAAACATAAAAACTTTACAACCGATTAAGATAAATTAAAAGATAATGTACATATATTACCTTTCAATATCAAAATTTAATAACATCAAAGTTTTTAAGGTGTTACTTTTTTATCTCCCAACTTCCTAAATAAATAAATACTTCCCAAAACCAACAACTGTACTTTTATGAGAAGTTTTATAAATGGTTTATATTTAGATTGAATACATAATCTTCAGGAGGCAGCTAATTCCTGGCAAAGTATGTATCATCGATAAAGTTTATAATTTTATAACGTAATTCCATAACGATATCGAGAAATCGATACCATATTTTTGTGAGAAAAACAATAATTTAGTCTAATTTCCAAAACTTTTCAACATTTTACAGAAATCTCCACTCAATATTATAAGCAACCTTTACCTCAACTGGCCAACATTTTACATCGATAAAAAACAACGAAAGAGCTTGTGTACTATTAGCTAAGCGACTCACACGAGCTCACTGAAGCCTTACTACAAAGCCTGAGTTAGCCATGTCGTTCATGTTAACTGAACGATTTGTCACTTCTAATTAATCAAGAGATGGATCTAGGACATGTTTGTTGTATTGTTTAACGGCTTTATCGCTTGGAAACGACTAAGTTGTATTTGTAAGTGTTTAAACAGCTGTATCACTTAGAAACGACTAAGGAGATTATATGAATAACACATTGGATAAGTTTCGGAAGATCATTTAAATTCCTAAATAATAACTAGTTGAAAGTAGTCAAAACTCTAAAATCAACTAGTCACCAATCAAAATTAATGTTGAGGTAAACGTTACCTCAAAAAATCAGTAATAGTATATTACTCATAAGTATAAAATAGTCAAATAACCTATTACAACACTTCCAAGAATCGCTACTCAAAACACATAGAGATTCCAAACATAAAACGACAATTCAAGAACATTTCACAAAGTAAACAAATTATTCGAAAACAAAGAAACTGAATAAGAAGAAGAAATCTAAGAAGGAATCAAAGATGATTTGTATAAAAAAAGTGGAATGACATCTTATAAGAGAATTAAAACTTACCAAATTCTTGAGATCAGTGTTAATTTCTTCAATATTATTCGCAGGTCCGTTCTGTTCGCCGGACACCGAACACAATATCCTTTTCCTATGTCCAGCCTTGTTAATTTCTAATACTGCAGTCAGTTCTACCTCCCAGATCCTCCTCACTCTATCCATATCTACATACAAATGTTTCCTAAACGTATCACTATATTGTTCTAAATTAATAGTCCTTAACCAATCGTCCACTGACTCGTTTTGGTTTTTACTTATATTATTATTGTTATGGTTATTGCTTATTTCTGTTATTTTAAGAGGTAATAGTTTAGCTGACTCGAGTATTTTTTGCCTATCGTTCTCTTCTATGCCCATCTCACGTAGGTCGTTATCGTTTAGGATGCCATTCTGTAAATAAATAGGAATCTTAGTAATCGCATAGTAAATATCGATTTGAAAAGGTTTGAATAAAATTTTATTATATTCGTTATTAAAGTATTATTTGGTATTGCAAAGCTTTATCATAAAAGATGGAATGTAACAACCGGCAACATACATTAAGTTAAAGACGTTGATTAAAATAAATATTCATGTTCCAAATTGATGTGAATTTTGATAGTTTTAAACAATAGGTAAGTCACAATCACAAGTCACATAAGAAATGCCATCTCAATTCAATTAAAACAGAATTTAGCATTTAATGACAAAAATTACAGTTAATTGCAAAAAAATAAAAAAGTTGTACTTACAATAAAATCAATGTCATCGTAACCACTCTCGACGAACAAGGGCTCATAATCGTGCATCCCAAGTCCAGACAGCCAGATACCAAGACTGGACGCAACAGATGGACTGAGACTAGACTCAGAACAACTGAGACCAAGTCTCGAAGTGAACTCCTGCTCCAGTTCCGACACGAAGACTGACTCCCGGACAAGTTTGCTTCCGAACGAAGCCATTATCTCGGAAATCTTGGCCCACTCCTCCTGTTGACAAAAGAAATGGAAAAATAAGAGAAAGTTGCTTAATTTGGATCTTCAAAAAATTTGAGCCGTTGGAATTGGTAACTGTTTGGGCGTGTACAATTTTACAGACACATTATCACCCTAAATTATGCAGAATATTAATAAATATTACCTGAATTTAAATTTAACGTATTACAAATGTTTTTCCTTACAATGGTGATGCTTGTTAAGCTAACTGTTCCCGAATGCCTCTAATACATCGTTACGTTTCCACGCTTGTTGACTCACGGCTCTTTTAAGGCACCAAGCCATTGATGGTTTCCGGTATATTGTTGTGGTCTTTTCGTTCAGGAAAATCGCTAAATTATCATAAAGGTGACTTGGGTATGTTACTCTGATAAATTGTTAACAAAAACATATCAAGGACTTTTTTTTCGCAATTTTTAAAGTTAAAATCAGATAAAAACTGATACCTTGCAAGCTGATACGTAATTTAAATTTAAAAATTCTTTGATAAATTTCCGCTTTTAGCAAGTCGATTTAAGTATCCTGTATCATATAAAATATCCAGATTAATATGAGCAAATTCGAACACCTGCGATCAGCAAGAGGCTTAAGAACACCTGTCGGACATGTGCATGATAAACGTTATGAATATAACGCACGAAGAGCATAATAATCAAGAAATATTGACTTGCAAATTGTCTAACAATAGCGAAACCTATAATTTTAATAAACATAGTATTTAGTATATCACGACCTGTCATATATGACATCATATGTATCAACCATAAGATTAATTTTTATCGTCTTTTTAATTATTACAATTATAATATTTAATCATTCATCAAAGCAATTTTTGACTTCTAGTTGTAGATCCAATCTATCTCATTCCCAAAATCATCAAAATTGATTTAACAGGTTTGGCAGGACCACGTAACTAACCGACATACAAACACTTTCGCATTTATAACACATATTAATAATTTAATATTGATTCTCTCTTACTTTACTCTTAAAGCCATCTCAGCACATTATATTGATGTGTATAATTAACTTTAAATGACTTACGAGCTTATAAACGTATAATTTATTATATAAACTTGTAATATAATTCCACGCTGTTTTATCTTTAATGCAATCTTTTAATAAATAATAATTATATTTTATCTATTAATAACTTTTTGACATAAGTTC
>DVWM01000212.1:0-12367 GCA_018235105.1 Junonia coenia | reverse complement strand
ACAAGCTTTCATGTAATATAAGGAAGACCACAATAAACTGGTTGTGTATTGTCTCTATGGGGTGGAACAGAACCCTTGTTCTAGTTGTAATTTACATATGGAATTACAAGCCGGAATAACGTCGTTTATGCATACGTTTATGATTTGGACGCACGTTTATAAAGTGAGATCTGTTTTTATTACAGTTATGATAAGTGCCGTGAAGAATGAAGACTGTTTTCATACTGCATATATTATAACTTGGTTATTATAGGTACTTCATAAGTTCTTATAATATGTAGAAATGTAGATACTCTCTTCTAAGATGTACTTATGTTAATTTTTAAGCATTTTAAATTGTGATTGCATTATAGTTCATGAATCCCTGTTCTTCAAATAAGTTTTAAAAAAGCGTTCTCAATCTTAATTTGAAAATTTTGGTTACTGGTACCAAGATGTAATATTAAAAATTAAAATAATACTAATTGTAAAAACAAAAGAACAAAAAAAACATTTTTGATCCACCTTAAGAAAGCATTACACGCCTAAAAACTTTTCCGCCATAATTTTTCCTTAAAACTTTTATCATAATTTCAATTCTCTCAATATGAACAGGAATCGTAATAACATAAGTCATAGCCTGCAGCTGGAACGGGACGGTTGTGTAAATATTCTTTATATGCAGTTAAATTTTTTATAACGCGCCCATTATATCAGGAAGTTTGCAGAAAAATGAAAAATTACCGGTCAGGGAGCGACCGCAAAAACATCTCATAAGGAAGAACTAATGAAAGCTTAGAGCCATTCGCATAAATCTCCCTTACATTTTTAATACCAATATATCCGCGGAGGGGAGATTTCACCGGGGAAAGAAAAAAATGAAGCCGAAAAACAAAACATTCGCGGAGTCGCGAATTTATATCTTATTTAAATAACAGATGTTGTCCGCTTATAAATGTAGATATTTTTTAATCAGTACCTTACCGAGGACATAATGGTATCAGGCGATCTGCCGTCAGCTGGTATGTAGATGTACGGGAGTTTATCGTGTTCGGTGGCTAATTTAAAAATCCCTCTCGCGGGGATCGTTCGCATTGCGAGCGCCGTCATCCCGAAGCGGCCGCGTGATATCTCTCTTGACCCGTATACTTTTTATTTGCTTCGTTACCTAAGCTTTTTTCGTATCGTATCGAATCTCGAGGAGTCGTGTAGTCTCATTAAAATAATACAGGGCTACCGGATAATCTTATCCGGTGTGTTTCGATCGCAGATTGGTTGCGCGTGCGCCGATAACACCGCGAGTTATTCCGGCGGTGCTCGTTCCAAGCACTACTATTTTTAAACTTATTTTGTGTGGACATCTTCATTATTTGTACTCTTAAAACGCTATACGGCGATAACAATTTATATTAAAAATTTCTTATAATCAACACAATAAACCTAAAAATGTGTATACAAAAATAAGATTAAAATATTCACAACATACTTGTATCCAACATAAAAGATGAAAACGTAATGGAAGCAAAGATTTTACGATCTAAATTTCACACGTAATAAAGAAAGGCAATTCCTATGATTATTAGCAGAGAGACTGCGGGAATAATCCTCCGCAGTAACATCTCCGTGTGACATAAGCCGGAAAAATCTAATAACACTAAAATAAAATTGCCGACGGTTTGTAAATTTAAAAAGCATAGGGAAGGAAATTCGTTTTTCGCACCGTGACAGCCATTATCGTTACTTTGAATTTGTCGTTTGGAAACATTGTCAATTCTTTTAATGTATTAGTAAAAGAGCGTAATAATTAATTCAAAAATATTTTAACATTTAGTTGTTAGTTTTGTACTAATAATATAAACAAAATAAAGATAAACAGATATAAATTCCACAGTCCCATAATAATCCAGCTTTATTCTCACTTCTTCATCTTCTTAAGCATTTTAATCAGCAATATTGCACCGTAATATTTCCTTATGCTATTACTATTAAAATTTCACATTGAAACCGCCGAAGTCTTCCTTTCATTCTGTTGCTTTTAAAAGGACCAAAGGTGAAGCAGAGGGAGAAGTAAATGCGTTCTTTTGTTTCCCCTTTTCAAAGACCCATTTTGTCCGTATTCACCTTAACGCTCGTTTAAATTATTTTGCCAGTTTTGAGTCGTAAATTTTAAGCGGACTTTAATTGTTATTTTAACTGCAAGCACAACTTAGTCTTCGCAATGGGGCTGTGAAAATATGTCTTAATTCGCTCACCCTATGACTTATGTCTTACTTTTGCCATTCATTGCTATTTCCCTGTTCTTGTTTAAGCACTTTGAAATGTAACCACGGGAGTATAAATACATTAATTCATACAATGTCGAAATAAGTTGTTAAATCTAGTAATTATTTGGAGATGATTTTGGTAGGATCTTTGAATAAGTCTCCGGGGATATGACACGCGGCAATTTAAATATTGTTGTTGCTTTTGCTGAGTGCACGGAATCGAAGAGAAATAAAATTATCCTCCGACCCTCTGGGACACAATTCGTAACGACATCATACTAAAAAAATAAAAACAAAACGACTTTTCAATCCAAGAGAACACTTATGCTTAAACACAATATTTCAAGAGTCGATACGAAATCAGTTAATTACTTCAGACCATTATTAAATTGCGTAACCGGAATCGATCCTTTTGTTTATGGGTTTCGATCCTTTCAATCATCTATCAGCCATTGAGCTTCGGTATAATAATAATTGTCCATAATTATATATTCCCTTGAACGGCGCATCACTTTTATTGTTATTTTATTTATAAAATGGTAATTTTTTACTCGGCCCCACTATATCGTGTTCTTGAGTTTGATTGATTCGATATAGAGATCGATTTAGTGATAATAATCGAGTGTTCTACAGAACTTTGCTTTCACATTTTTTTGTTAATTCTTGTTGCTAACGTTTTTTTATAAAATACATAGTTACATACAACGTTAACTACGATTTATGATTTAAAACTAATATAACAGAAATATGTACCATAATTTTATACGAGAGTAATTTAATTAGCGTGATGATCTAGTTGGTAATTATTCGCGGACTCATTACTCGTATCTATAACACGAACATCAAACAATACAAAGATAGATCGGCCTGGACTCAAAGACCACCGGGAGCATCTTTTGTTGAGACGCTTCGGCTCACAAATCGCGAGATGCGGAGATACGGCGCGCGCGCATACCGACGCGGACCTTAATGGCCGCCTCGCCGAAGGTAATTTACGTCTCATGTGCGAAACCACTCTTAACTAAAAGCCCTCTAAATTACACTATACAAGTGGATTGATTTGAAATTAAACTCAAAACGCTGTGCGCAAATTGAAATTAAAATTATTTTGATATTACTACACAATGTAAGATGTGGAGCAATTTTTGAGGTCTTAAAGTTGTTTAAGAAAATTGCGTATTTTAATAGCATCTTATGCTAGTCTTGTATTTTTAACTAAAATATAAATACGCCTAAAAAGATAATCTGGTCACGATATAAACAGTAGTGGAAAATTTAACAAACAATGAACAAGACAACGTTTCACTTTACAAGATTTCGAGATAGTGGAAGTAACTCGCCTTATTCCCGGCCTTACAAGCATGCGAGCAAGTTAACTTGTCACTGCATTATCTTCGAGATTATTGTTTGTCGATATGGGTACCCGGTACCGGTACCCCGGCCATATCACGGCTTAATGTACAGATCCATATCTGATCGATTTTTCTGCACACAATATGCAAGTGAATACAATACAATAGGATGGTATTAACATCCATATAATACATATACATACATACACCTGTAATAATTGTCTAAACCTTTAAAACACTGAAAATTTTAAAATGACTAAGTTCCTTACAAAATTTGCATTAACAATTGAATTTATTTTTATTTTTAAGTCGGCTTTTAAATTTTTAAATAGTAAATTATCACCTGAGAGTAAGCAATAAAACAATTACTATAGTATTATTCAATCGAAGCCACTATTATTAGTAATGAAATTAATGATATTATTTAAAAAATAAGTTATTAAAAAAACAAACGATCTCCATAGATCTATTGTATCTCAGAACAAAAATGAAGACAAATATTCTTACTCGTAAATACCATTAAGTGTAAACTCGACATTCACATACAAGGTACTGTAAGAAAAGTAATGATTAAAGTGTAGCCGTTTATAGTGGTTGGAATTTTTAATTAATTATTTTTAATGGTGTTAGCCACAATGCTACATAGTTTAAATGTCAAGTAAAGCATGTACGTTTTTATGCTTTGCTGGTATATAAATACAGATATATTTGTCTACTTTATTAAATACCAAGCCCATTTTCTCGTATCTAACATTTCTGAAATTAATAATAGTTACATCAATAGAATATAAATTCTATATCGAGAACATGGCTCTTGCGGAGTCGGTGATATTGTTACAAATTAATATTATTTCCATGTATTATAATTTAACTAACGAGGCTGTATTTCTATTCGGTGTTTTTTAATATTTAAATAACTTATAAAGGTAAATTATGAAATCATTTTTGTCAAGAACACAACTTTGTTACCAAAACTAGTTTAATTGCCTGAAGTATTAATTAAACTGATTTTAAAGTCTATAAACACATTTTACGAAATAAAAATTCAAGATTCAATTAGCAAAAGAAATAAGAATCTAATTACTATCATATAAGTGTTAAACTTAAAAACTTATTGAAACATACACCCTAAAAAATGTTGAATGTCTCAAGCTCGTAATGAAAGCAGTGTACTGTTATAATACGGAAAGTAATTATCAAATAGTACTCAAAGCCCATTACCGAGATGTATTCAAATCGGAAGTAGCTCCCCAATAATTTCCGTCAGGTTAGGTTTAATTGAAAGTTATGCAAATCTCTCAAATCAACTCCTTCACAATGGTGAGGATTCCGAATGAGTTAATCCGTGTTTATGTTCTAATCGGCCCCTTGCTCGGCCTTGTTACGGGTTTAGTTAACTGTTTAAATACAATGCCTTTTGTATATTGAATCATTTACTTGTGACTCCGTTGTCTTGTATCTTGATGTTTTAGACTTTTCGAAGAACTCCACTCAGTTAGACGATTTTTATATTTATGTTCTATACGAAAATGAATTTCGTAAAAGTTTTACAAACAATAAAATATATTATAATAAGGATTTATAGTTTGAGAGAAGATATGTTTTGTCAATTAAAACGGTAGTTTCGCCTACATTTTTGCAAATATCTAATGACATTTATTTTTGTTACAGCCGAACTTAAAATGGACGTCCTTAGAGAACGAGAAGTAAAAGACAATTTGGAAAGACAACTACTCGACGAACAAAAAATGAGAGGTAAGTGCAAATGTTAGAACATAATAATATTTCACTCGCGATCGCTTCAATTATAATGTATGGTTCCAATATCTCATACCTCCAGGAAACTTAGTCCAATAGACATAGATGTAGGAGGAAAGAGAAAAGAAACAAAAGCGGTGTAATTTCAATGCCTTCATAAATCGCCGGTCACGACCATGCTCCGCATTCGCCAAAATTAACAGGAGATCTTATTACGAAACCATTGTCTTCTTCCCAGACACGTTATTTATTTGCTACATTAAAACCTATTATCTAATAATAAAACAGTATGGATACACCGTGGCCAATTTTCTTTCCGTGACACCGACACATTGCTCTTTCCTGTATAATTGTGTATGCTACAAAAGACTGCGGATATTCGATTAAAATGCATTTTTATTTTCCTATTCACACGTTATGACTCTCGTCGAGATGGTATTGTTGCTAGCACTATCACATTTGTTTTAACTTTCCCAAGGCTCGATTGCACGTTTTGATAATTTCTATAATAATTTATAGGTTTATTGATAGCATTACAGATATCACTTGCTGCTCTTTAATTATGCGATTTAATTAAGATAATTCATTATGTTAATAATAGAATCAATGTAACCTATTATTGTTAGCATGTATTACTTTTCGTTGCTACAGTTATCTTACTCCAAATCAAGTAATTCCTTTATAAATTGAATGCAAAGGTTAGATTGCACGCAATACAATAGAACCCCGTCTTCGCTAATAAAACGGAGTGTGCAAAGAAAATGCACGGAAAGGTAACCTTTATGCAAATGTCAGGCGAAGCAGTAGCATTGACCTACCGCCCTAAGACAAAGGGTTACTCCTTTTATAACTTAACCCATCCCTGCTAATAGTGTCAAATTTAAAAGATCATTTAATACCCAGTAGTAATCCGAACTGACATGGTTGATGTAGCGTTTGATAAATTACTGAAGATAATTTTTCATAAATGTTTCTTACTTTTTATTTTATTTTCGGGTAATTTAACTGCCAGCAACTATAAATAATCCTTTTTATTCATTACATTTTTCTTATCACAAAGTGAACGCCTGTTTCACAGCATGTTTGATTTCGAATAGTAGCATTATCAGTTAATTTTTTTGCCGACGCGAACTGTTAATGGATTGTACCCGATATTTGACAATCTCGTGTCCGATGCACTAAAAGCTTTTTGACAATTACTCGCCACCCAATTAAAATTATTGGCGAATAGCGACGCTGCCGCACCATTGTTTATTTACGAATCATTTATTTGAAACTAAGATACAATTTTTAGAACGAAAATATTAAATACCTATTGACCAACTAAAGGGTTAAAACCCTTTCAGTTTTAGGTTTCAGATCAGTCTGATACCTTTTGGTCAGCCAAAAACTTTATCCTTCGAAACGAATTTAATGAGTAGATCGATAAATCATGTTAAATATGTATAAAAACTATTTAAACTGTTTTATTGCGCAACCATTAATCCACGAATAGTTTGAATAACAAACTATTGCTTGAACGCCGCAATGGATGCTAACAACAAAGAGATTCGCGGATCCCATACATATTTCATACGGTGAATGAACCCGATTGCGACGTGAGCAATACTGGTAATTGCCAAAAACCAATCATCAGATAGCGTTCTATGTGTCGACGGTATGAAATACGCCTTCGGTTACAAAAGCGGTACTGTATGTGCTAGTTAACTGAGTTGAAATGAAATCCGTATCAAAACAACTTTGGTACAATAACATTTTGCTTTATTTCATGTTTTACTCTCGAATATCTTATGAATAGTATGGATTATATCTTCTATTTGTGGTAATAAATTGAAAACCAAAGCTGCTAATGCATAGTTTCAGCAAACGATTTATCTGACAGATAATAAATAATTAATTGAAATAAAATTTAAAATTACTATATCAAGAAAATCTTAGTGACGTTTGAAAATTGTTTTTAAGTTTTTTATTAATGCTATTAAGTATTAAAATAAATTGTTAACATATGTTTAAACTGGTGTTAATTTTAATTAAATTAATAATTCCACTAACAAACATATGAAAATCAATCAGGGAGGATCGCAGTCCAGCATGAAAATTGGACCAGAGCCCGGGCCTAATCAACGTCCAGCGGGCATTCATAATTGTTATTGTATTGAATAGTCCGATATCGTATCAGAATCCACTGGGTAATGCCGATTTGCCGCCATTTGTATAAACTTCTAGGTAATGATTGAATACTATAATGCGTAATATTTCATTATCTAAGGTTTTATATGCCCTTTTTTGATGATTATCGGTCGGTGACGATAGCATGTAGCAAAAAATATACATGTTTAAAAAAAAAACATAGAATTTTACCAATCCTAGTAGAATACAAATTAAAATACGCTGCTTGTACTTAATTAGATAAAACACCTTAGCCGTGGGACGGTGAAACTTAAGACGATATAGGTATTAATTAATATTACTGTCAAGTTATTTTATATTTCTGCAATAGTAACTAATAAATTAGTTAAAATCTAATTTAAATTCGAATAACAACTATGCATATTCCATCACCTTGATTTATACGTTTATAATTGGTATGGACAGTTAGCTCTCTGGGGTGAACGGATCTCGCAAGGGTTTCAATCCTTACCTTAAGATTGTTCCGAACTTAGCGAGGACTGTACGAATCCGTATTGCTTCGTAAGTTTTAACTAATACAATCAAATTGTATCGTCATGAGTACACGTATATTACCCTAAAATATTATGTTTGTGTTATATGTCGTAAGATATTTAAGCTTTATATTTTGTTCGAGATTCATTTATTTATATGGTTATCAGTTTTTTTGGTATGTCTCTTATAGATTTTCTTATTTACTTTTCTAAACAATGCACAGAGATTAATTAGGCGCTTATATTTGCATACAGTTTTGCTTGCGTGGTTTCAATTTGTTTGCCTTTTATTTTTATGCCTACAACTTTCGTCATTATAGCGGTATAAAATATCAATATTATTACATCTAATAAAATCTTTATATTTGTTTTCATGTTTGTAAACAATAAATAATATGATAACGTTATGAATATCTATGAGAATCTCAATACATAAAACGTATATTTCTTTTAGTTTAATATCGAAGAAGGGTAATACGACACATTAATATAAATATCGCAGTTACCTTTGACGTCTCATATCTGCACCGGAGACGAGCCTGTAACTACAGTTCACATTGTGTTCGAGATTGCGTAATTAAATAACATGTAGGCCGTAACATTACGGGTGTCTTGAAAGGGTTGGAATGGAAATGTTTCGCCAATTATGTGAACATTATGTTCGGAATGGAGGGTTATCGATATACCTCACGAGCTCCTCACATCCACCCTTTGTACGAATATCTCTTACTTGTAATTAATAGAAAATTTGAAATCAAATTGTCTGCGATTCGAATTCGTAATGAAATTGATATATGAGACCGTAGGTAAGTTAATATCTCAAACTGATATGCGAAAATTTTGTGAGTAATTGAATGTGTTTGTTACTTCTTCAAAGCTCAAGAGATTTGAAATCGCATTGTGTAGGTGGATAATTTGATAGAACGGGTAAATATTTATGCGAGTGAAAATCATTTGATATTGTAATATTCAGTATCAATAACGGTGGCGAAACCCCTTCTATTCCAAATGCTATCATGAATCGGACAGGCGAGTGGTCAAATTCAAATGAATTGTTTTGTGAAACAATCATATCGACGTACATCAGTAGTCAGTCTAGGCCATTGTTAGGCTACCTAATACACCCCAATAACTGTTTCACTGGCGGGCATATGTTATGATTCATGGAAATTGAGTATCGAATTGTCAGTAAAAAAAAAAGAAATATGACTAAAATTTTTTAAATTTTAAAATTGAAGTCTAAAAAAATGTAAAATGATTTAATAATACAATATTAATAAAGTAAGTTTTTGATGATATATTGAATCGAAATTCATTTGGTGCTAGCAGTTACGACAGTTAACGTGAAGAACATTGTTATAGCCATTGAGGCTGCACAGCTCCTAATAGATGCAATCTGCACTGTCGAATGAGCATCTCAACGGTGCTATTGTTCTCGGCATTGGACGGAAACCTCCTATTACAGGGCCCGTCCCTGTCGTGCAAACACTTTCTAATAATAAACAGACGCCAAAGATTTAAAATAATATGATGTATCGAGATAACTAAACGAATGAATTAAAATTTTAATTATCAAGCGATCAATATTTGTTGATGTTTTCATCGTGATAATCGTGTAACCTATATATCTCATCGTAAGATTTAACACGTGGTTGGAATGAAAGGTCGTGAGAAATATATCGAAAATATTTCCGATACTTATGCGCACCGCAGAAGGACGTGCAACCGCGTACTACATCGTTTACTGAATACCACTCGAAATCACTTATAACTTTCAATTAACAGAAAAATCGTGGTGCGTTCGAAGAGACATTCAAAAAGACGAAGATACGGAAGATAATAGATTTACATAAAAAAAAAATTAATAACAATTGTCGTTTCACCGGATTTTATTCATCAAATGCTTAATTGTATCTTAATATTCGTAATAAAGATATGTGTATCAAATCAAATGTTTTGTGAATATGATATCACAATCTCAAACTTTCAAACTAATAACAAAGCTGAACCAAAAGTCATGTAAACTGACATGCGTTGACGTGGGTATAAACTTTCGATATTTAGCGGAGTTAGAGCAGTTTATGTCTAATTTTTCGCAATTGTGGTATCACGAGGCAAAGTTCTCGCCGGTGTGAAATTTTCGAGTACGGCAGGTAAATATTTGTACTTGCAAACGATGCAATCATGCTTCATTCTTTTTTTGGCCTTTTTTGTTCCGCTGCGGCTTAGGAAACAATGTTTTATGTCTGTGGGTTTATGTTTCCAACGTTGAAGAATTTAAAACACTTTTCATAAACAATTACCGTCAGTAGGTATAAATGATTAAGAACGTTATTTAAAAATTGTCGTAACAACATCTTCGGATTTTAATATATCTTTAACGCTTTCCTCATGGCTGGCTAGTAAGAAAGTATTCAATACGTGACCTCTTTAACGATGACCCATAATGCAGGGCACGTCTCTTGGGAGCTATCCCACCTATGTGTAATTTCTATGACATAATAAAACTATAAGTAGACAAAGATTACATTGAGAAACATAAAATGTACTCGATAAATAGAAATATATAAAGAGAACGAAACAAATATACGTCCGCCTAAATTCTATACTTAAAAAATCAGTTTTTATGAACACATCAATATCAACCTTAAGCATAGCCTTGCAAACAAGCTTGGCTGGTAAACAAAACTTATCTTTTTCTTGAACGTTCTAATGGATTTCAGTTTTTCATTTCGAGGAAATTTTCAATTTGAGAGACCACAAACGTACAAATCGGATCAAGGGAGGATGTTCTGGTGAAATGAAGCGCAGTATGGGCTTCGCCCGCGCATGACTAATGCAGATGATTAGATTTGGCCGACTGGTCAACTCATCTCTCCCTAATGTACGGGAATACGGGATGCACGCGATGAGCACTCCGGGAGGATAAAACCTTCGAATGTTTTAAACTAGATTAAAACTTAATTAAACTTGAACTAATTATAAATCGTATTTATATTAATAATTATTAAACTGTTCGGCTTGTTCGGTATGTTATAAGTTTAAATAACAAAGTTAAGTAAACATTTCGAGATAATTTTAATGATAAAAAAAAACAAATACCTGTAGTTTTAATCTCGAATGACCCTTTTCAATCTGTATACGGCTACCTTGTCCTAGTAAAAGTCAAGGCATGTAAAGGAACAGTAAAGGGCGGCTAAGAAAGATTCGAATGAAAGGCATTACACATTTCACCGCTAAGTAAAAGACGCTGTAGTCCCGAGTCCTGCCGTACTACACAAATGGACTACCTTATAAGAAAGGTAATTTCTCTGTCCGTTTATACCTTATCCGGATTTATCGATACTATCATTACTTTGAAATTATTTATTTCGTTATTGAGAAAATTGAACGGTAAATAAAAATTAAAGTTTAGATTTATTGAAAATTATAAATAATGCTATATTTTTTATGTGTGCCTTTTAAGTTTATACGTATTAAGACCTATAATTTTAAATAAGATAGGCAATTCAAGCGAGTTAGATAGACAGTTTTAATAAAGAAAATATCTATATTGGCGACGTTTAATTTAACAAACGATCAACATTCGCAGCGCGATAACACAACGAAAGCCTAGGAAGGTTCTTCAATATAAGCAACATTGTAATTACAACTTCTGTAATTACGAACTTGTAGCTAAAGAGAACACATAGGCACATACGGGAACGACGCTAATCAAGGCCCTATTCAGATTCGCGTACGAGAAAAGCAATAAATATGAAGCGCTAATAAAATCTCAGTAGCGGAAATAATAATAAAATATTACGAGACCCCAAGATTTTGTCTAATTAATTTCGTATACATTGCGGGGCTGCACCGTCTTGGGAGTAACATACAATGAGTCCGCGATGCCGAAGGTGGTAACTCGATCCGGCAACTCGCTAAATTAGAATTTATGATTGTATACGAAATTATTAGAACAGGTTTTAATGTGTACGCGATACACGCGTGTTCAATTTTATAAATATAATATATTACAGCATACGCTTCGTATTTATATTGATAATACATTTACGCTCTTGATTGTCTTGGGTGAAAAAAATATCATTTTAGAATTTCATACTTATTCTTATATGCCTATAATTGAAATAGTTTTGGGTAAATACCGTATTTTAGAGAGCCGAGATAGCCTAGTGGTGCGAACACGTGGATCTCAACCAAAGGTCACGGGTTCAAACCCTGGCTAGCACCGCTGGATTTTCAAGTGCTAAATTTGTGTTTAAATTTATCTGGACCTCGGCGGTGAAGGAAAACATCGTGAGGAAACCTGCATGTGCCGGATGAAATTCTGACACATGTATATCCACCAATC
>DVWM01000211.1:0-12369 GCA_018235105.1 Junonia coenia | reverse complement strand
AAATGACATAAAATACAAGTAAAAGCAATTGTAAAACATCAAAATAGGACCACGAAATCACTTGTTACATTTGAATATTAACAAACGTCAAACGAAATCTCGTTTAACGCCAATAAACAATGGTTTCCAAGTTCCCATGTTATACTTATTAGGTAAGTGGCTGCGATTAGGTAAAGTAAGTGGCTTTTAATGCAAGAGCCGGCTAATCTCGGAGATCTTCGAAACTGTCGCTTAGGGCGGAGTGTCGTTTAGTAAATCACGCGACACTCGGAACTAGGACTGGGAACTTTCACATAAAATATGTATTGAGATTGAAATGTAGATTAATGGAATCTTTTATTCGTGGTTTCATAATTATGAATATTAAATTTTGAATTTTAAGTCCTTAATTAAAATTGTGTTTTCGTCCAGCTGTCCTCGATTGAAAGTTTGTTAACGGATGGTACCGAAAACAAACCACTTTTAATATATTAAATCGTTTAGATCGAATATTAAGGATTTAATTACCAGTAAAGCTGTAGGTCTGTTAGTGTTTAAAGATTTGTCTAATCCTTTAGGCGACTGGGTAATTAGATAAAATTCTATAGAATGTTTGCAATTTATTTTTATGATTTTTATTAAATAGTCTATATTATCATTAGACATATTTAAAGTGTGCTCAAGATGTCTTCAATAATTTGGTGGATAAAATAATATAACTTTCTCTACTTGATTGAAATAAACTTTCCCGTATTTTAATCAAATGCGTTTTGTCACTGTCACTTTATTGACGTATTATCTAATTCAAGGGAAAGACAAATATACTTTAGTTAAAATGATTGTTTCAGTTTATCAAAATATTAATAATTCATAAGTTTAGCTATCACTGAAACATTTACTATAGTCTAATTTTTACTTTCGATAATGTTCGCTTTTATGCAATGGCTACAATGTTCAATTTATTACATAGTGATTTAATTTAAGTGGCAATTTGTTTTGTAATGACAACTTACACCGAATACTTATCACTTTAACAAATAATTTTCCATAAGTTATAATAGTACCTATCAGAGCAGGTATTACTATTGACTAATGATAAATATTTAAATAAATTACACTTATTCTGCCTCAGTTTTAAAACAGAACACCTTTAATGCCTGTATAAAGCCGCCTTATTTAGTGTTAATATTGTTTTTATACTAACTTCAAGATTCGTAATAAACTATACGTACCTATCAAAACAAACAATAAAAACCAATATTTTATACTACTAACTTAATGAATAAACATCAATGAGTCGTTAATTAAAAGACACTCGTTCAAATCACTATGTTTATCCAAAAAATGGTATTACTATCCGCGATAAGATAGCAAATAACAATAAAACATGCACAAAACTACTATTATTTGTCAATGTGGTGTTAATTCAACATTCAACTTGTCTTTTGTAATAATTCAAGATCAATACAACACAAGAACTAAGCCATTGTGTTTCATTTAAACGCAAATGAGACAAATGCTACGAATGTCTTGGGAAATAGGAAATTATATTGAACGTACTATGCATATTTGACGTTGAATTATGGTTTAATAGCGCTTGTAATAACTATAAATATAATAAAATAATGGTCATGTATTTGTAGAGATTGTACCTACTATAATCGTAAATATTGATACTTTTTAATTGGGTCATTTGCCAAGCATATTGCACAATTTGCATGTGTATTACTTTGGTATCTTATTAAGAGTTTCCATTACAGATAGGATTGCCAGATGGCCGAAAATCCGGGATTGTCCTGAAATTTCTCATCCCGTCCCGAATTATCCCGTGTCCAGTAAATAGTCCTTGTTGTCCCGCAATCGACATTTAGCTAAAATGTTATTTCTATGACAGGGTAAGGAGGGTGTCGACCTTTTTTTAGCTAAAATGGCATTTGTATGATAGCGTTCCGGCGCTATAAATCCGCCAGTGTTTATTCTAGAATTGTCCCGAATTTAATAAGTTTCTATCTGGCAACCCTAATTACAGATACTCGAACACGTCCTATACAGGTGAATAAACTTTTTAAATTAGGTTTTAATGTAGCTGTATATTTTTTTATGGTTTTAAACTTCGTTAGTTTCATTTTTTTAAATAAAGCAATAGCCACTACATAAAATGACGCATTTTCACAACAGTTTTAATAAAAAAAAAAACATAGTAACCTAAACGTGTGTACGTAAATGACCCAACACCATATTTAAACAAAATAGTATCTAAAATCGCGTTCACAAGGACATACAATAGACGATTTACTAACTAGCTAAAACGCCTAATAGGCGGAAAATATCTCTCTTAGCTGTCAATTATTTTAAGACATTCGCGTTGACTTTGCGAAACGGCTTCCCGTTTCTTTACAATTTAGGAATAACAAAATGTCAGCTCATTATATATTCCATAATAACACTGAAATGTGCATCTAACGATGTTGGCGTGCGAATCCCACTCATCTCCATGATTCTTGTGCAACCACGTGACCCTTGACATAAACCAAGATGGCCACCACGTCAAATCTCACTAGAGATTAGAAGTGGCATCGAGATTTTGTAATGGACTGATGTTATCAATTAATGAATTTCCATGTGGAGAATATGTATTAGGTGTTAATGCAGACATTTCAATTTTAAATTTCTTTATCTGTGTTTCTGTTGACCCTTTTAAAATTTTACGCTACAAATAGATCTGATAACTTTTCCATTTATATGCAAAACCAGAATATAGAAAGCGCATATGCATATAAGACATTTGTAACAGGGCCATAGTTACGACCATTTAGAAGATCATTCTTCCAATATCACTAATAAGTTATAAGACATGCAGATACCTACGCATGTATAACAAAATATATTTTTCCTTCTATTTTCCCATCTCGTGAAGAAAAATTTCTTCTTTATTCTCTTTAATAAAAATCAGCATAATAATAAATGACGAACGTAAGTTGAACAAAAGCTGCCCAGCGGGTATTCTAGAACCGTATTCCAATATTCAACATCAATGAAATAACACACGGACAAAAGTTCGTTTTCAATATGTCCGACCCACGTGCCGTTTCCACCTACTTTCAACTCGAAAAGACTCTTACTTTCCTTATCTAATGAATTGTACATACTATTTCATTTGGACGTATTGTAGTCGGAGTCAGATACAATCGGAGACTTTTAAAAGAATTAGTTCTTTTGTTGCCATTCATCCACTTACTGGTTTCGCTGACCTTTGGATAAGATCGCACAAAGAGATGCTTCGATATCCATTGAATTAGTTTTTACAACTTATTTTCTTTAAGTAACATAATTATTTTATTGTGGATGTTAAATAGCTGAGTCTTTAAATGATGTTTTATTGTTTGGTGTACTTAATGCTATAGATTTGGAGGAACATATTTCACGAGGAGTTACCGAATAAAGTCATTTATTTGGTTATCGAAACGAAATTAGGGGAAAAAGATCAGATATTTTCTTGAAACCAAGATGAATTTAACAAACGATCAAGCAAATTATACTTATAAAAACGATCAGCAATTCCTTCAAAAATACTTAGAACGAAAATGACTTTGAGCGATACACGCAGATAAACAGTGTTATTTTAGATCATAAATGTTAAGTAGCGGAACAAATCAACAGTCACTTTCGATGATAGGACGGACGTGTGTGGAAACGACGGTAGTGTTGCGCAAACAATACATCATGCGGAAATGATAGTTCTGTCTGTATTATGGGCGTGTTCCGAAATACAGTACCCCTAGAATAAGTTTTGATACCTCAACTAGCAGCGCCGAAAGTTGTTGCTGAAGGCACTAGTAGTCAATTTATGCAAAATTAGTTAAACAATAAGCGCGACGCTAAGCAGTGCGATTTGACATCGATGCAAGGTTCAGACTAGCCATCTGAAGAGCACTTGTTCCTCATAGTTTACCGAAACTTTACTAGCGTTCGATAGTTGCCTTTCGGTATTTGGTAATTTATGGTTACAGTACAATATTTTAGGTAATTATGTTATAGCCTATAATGTGCCTTATTTAACAGGTTGTCTAAAACAAAATGATTTTTCGCAATCGGTCTGATAGTTGCTAAGATTATCACGTTCAAAATTTATGTTTAAGTAGGTAGGTGTATAATTTTCATTTTAGATAATTAATTATTTGGAATGCTGGAAAAGGAATTGCTTTATGACTTATAATCAATTTATAGTAATTGATGGTAAAGGTATCTAAATGTATGAGAATAATCCTTAGTAATATTATAACCCCATAGTTCAACGGTATAAAGGTCGACTAATGTAGTGAAAGTTGCAGATTCAATCCTAACATGCAAGTGGAATCCTTAGACTATTGTCGTAACGTTTTGTAGAAATGAATATAAACATAGCAATTTATAGAAAAAAATGTTTTGTTTCCACCAAATCATACAATAGCGGTTTGTTAAAGTGATATGTTTTCACGCACCAATTTCTAAACCTACCGTGAAATTTAGAACATAAACAGTGGGCGTAGTACAAATTAAATAGCACTACAGCGGCGAGAAAATAAATTAGTAGAGTGAGGAAATAAGTTACTCCTTTCCAAAACTAAACAGTTATTCAATAACCTTTGTTCATCTGATGGTAATCTTTTAATAAATTAAAATACAGATACGCATCAGTTCCGTAAGAAAACATCACTATCTTATTACTTAGTTTATAAGCACTCGAGTGTATTTATTTACAAGCCGAGATTAACTCTTATTTGTATTATGTTCTGAACGTTTTAGAAGTAGGACCAACTTTCTACTAGGTTTAACGGCGTATGATAATATTAGTGATAAACATTGGAAGTTTACGATGTGAGGTTAGTTTTAATAATAATGTTAGTTGCGCTGGTAATTTTAAATTAGATTAAGCTCTCTGGCCATAGCCAAAACCATGTTGGTTACGATGTGTATAAAGGTACTAAGTAATTTTTATTGTTTAAATAAATTGAATTAAGTTTTAGACCATTGAGTCCAAAGTTGTATAATATAAGATTTTGATTTTAAACACATAGCCTAATTAGTTAATAATCGTCAAAATATAACAGACGTAAAAAGTAACTTTCTCATTCATAATTTTAGTTAGGATTGCATAATTAGTGTCAGTTAAAGTGCTGATTAAACTACTTATTGCCGATATCTGATTAGATAAATCATAATTTGTATGTTTACAGATAAAACTGTCGATCTAATTCTCATTCATTCGGAATTAATTAAGGTAAAAACCGGAAGCTGTCATCTACATGTATTGAAAGAGAAAGGGACTATTTATTTGAGGTTAAATAAGAGAACATGTAAATCGTTAAATGTTATAAGAGGTACATGTTTCATTCGAACATAACAAAACCAGAAACAAAATTACAATAAACATTGAACTTTTATACAAACTTCATACTTACACACCTCATACGTCATCCTCGAAAGGAATTAATTGTTAAAATGCACTAAGACTATTTAAATACCACGAGTAACTCTACTACAAAGAACAATGGACTGTATCGCTCGTTGGAAAGGAGAAATAATCAAAGCTACATGTTGATACAAGAGATTGGCAGGAAATTGATCGGTTAAGATGTAGATTATTTAATTTTGACACTCGAACTTTAAGTTTTTGAGACATTGTGCAGCTCATATATTAGCGTATTTTCATGAACTCATGTGATATGGCGAAATAACATGTATCATTTTGGCACACCTTAAAGCGACTATTAGCAAAGAATTGATTAAAACAGTTCAATATATTGAGGCTTTTAGGGCAAGACAAGCCCTGTACTCACGCTTACCGTTATTTACCATCCCTCTCCCTTCTTTCCTCATCTATCTTACTAACTCTATTAATGTACTAATTACTGTATAATTAGGTCCACAATATGAAACATATTGTCACGCCCTAAATAATCTTCCATACATTGGCAGTAATCCGGTAAACAGGGGAAATGGAGTTCACGGGCGGTGACCCGGAGAAACCTCATACAGCGTAACGCTTCGATATCATATTGTATGACCCTGCGTATTTTTGTGAATTCCGTTAAAACATTGCGTAGGTTGAACATTAACATAACCCTAATGAGTAATTATGTATGTTTGTACTAGACGCGTTGCTTTGAAAATAGTAGTGAATGATAATTCATTGAGCAATGAATGTAACGAGTACCTATGTTTATATTGTCCTTCGTTTCAAGAGTGACATTATATTATTTTTGCCTGTATAATGATACGATCAGAATAAAATTCCTTTTCTAAACCGATACTAAAGTAAAACTTTAAATATCGGAGGAAGATAAAATGAGATTCAATGGCAACATAACATGAAGTTGACTTTTACAAACAATAGCACAACAAACATAACCGCTTATTGCAAATCCGTGCAAAACAACAAATAGTCAATCCGGAAACCACAGTCGAACCGCATTTTGCAATGTACTCGTACAAAATCTACTTTTCGGTGTGGGTAAGGGGTATCGCTACTAAAATATGACGCAAGATTTATAGCAAGTCATATGTTTTATATTCCACGTACTGGCCTGATCAATGCTCATCCTTTATGTCTCGGGGCGCTAGACTGACGGGCTATAAAGGAAGTGAAGTAATGCCGCCTCGCAGTAATGAGGCCGATTACTCGCACCCATAACATATTAATGGGAACTAACCACTCGTTGCCGTTACATGGAATATATTTGATTCTGTGAAGGCATTTGCTTGCATGTGGGACAAGAAAACATTTTGTTCTAGGATAGTGTGAAGTGTTTTCAATTTAATATTTAAATCGTAAGGAAAACGTATCGACTTAACAAATTGAATGAACGGAATTATATGAAGTATAAAGCGCGGATGACAGGTTTTTGATTTTTCATGATAAATAAATAATACTATACAAATAAATAGATTTTGATATAGACTTGTAAGTAACATAACGCAAGTAAAACCGAGAATGGATGATAGTTTGGAATAAGGTCAATGGACATAGTAAAACAACTTACGTTAATATAAAATTTATTATACTATCAAGTATCAACCTGTTTAAAACCTGTACTTTTAAGAAAACTCAAACATTTGAGTTTCTCTATAAAAATCTTGTTTAGATGGCAACTTCTGTAATGGCATACTCTATTTTTACCCCGAATAAGTTGTATTATATCATCCGAAACAGGTCCAAACGTCTACGTCTGCTTAACTTCTAGACATAAATAAAATCAACTTTTAAAAGCATATTAGCCTAAAGCCATTGACCGTAAAATTGCAGACAATGTAGCTACTTGTGTTACAAATCTTAAGAAATACATGCGAATATAAAAAAAAGTGTCGACAAAATACGTCCGCAAATGTACGATAAACCCAGCGAATCTTAGTCAGATTATTATCGGTACAATGGTTCCGTACGACAAACGAATTGATATCCAACTTTTGTCTGAACAAATTTCACTGTATTATATTTTGGTGTTATACTTTACAATTTGAATTTGCCATCTTTAAGAACAAAAATAATATAGTTATTGAAACCTAACTAAATTTTTTTTTATTTCAAAAATATCGAAATTTTTACTGACTAACTATTACAGTTAAAGGATACAGCTATTTAATACTTTAAAAAGGCCGGAGACACAGATAGAGATGTGGGATATGAATACTCAAAATTAATAAAACCATCTATATATGGAACCCTAAAAACTAGAAAAAAAGTCTAATAAAAATGTCAATAAAGACAAGAAGAGCCACAAGTGTCATAGCGATGTTATCCGGGGCGGGCACATTGTGACTACTAATGAGACAGACACACGAATCGACTGTTAAAACTTAGATTACATTGCTTCAAACAAATGAGGCATGCTGATCAGGTATCTGCGTTTAGGTTTATTAATTTTCTGAAGCAAACAGAAAGAGATTCGTATATATTATCCATGTTTGTATTATACATTCAGTGACTCTTCTTGGTATCTTTCAAAACCATAGACAAGAGACTCCTTGTTTGATATTGTCAATTTTTAGAAAAGGAAAACAATAAATAAAAAAAAAGTTATACAAAGTAGTGAAAAGTAAAAACTATTAAATAACCCTAGTTAATTACGTTGCGGTGACAAACCGAATTTACTAAAAGCGTCATCGAAATACAATGAACAATATGGTTAGCACATAATTTTAAGTATTAAAATAAACAACAATTAGTCATTTAATTAATGAATTAGGTGTATTATAATCACCTGCCATTCCGGTAATCGTTTTTACAATATCACTGTTAATGGATAGTCGTGATACAGTTACCATAATTTATAATAACGATCGTTATCTTTTGGATACCAATATTAACTCTAAATATTATGAAACGCGTAATTTAGCTAACTATTCGCATTGTTCGTTAAATAATTTGATAAGTTATCTCAATCTAGTCGAACTGCCGCTAAATTAAGTTTAGATATCATAAATATTTAGTGTGATGAAACAGTACGAAATCCTGCTATTTCTATACTGTGTAAATAGAGATAAAGCAAAATTAACGCAAGAAGGAACTTTCTATTTCGCGAAAATGACGAAAATAATTGATTCTACGAATTAATTTTTCGTTAAATCATATAAATAATTCCTATGTGATGAAGGTTCCCTAAATGTATCGAAACTTAACACACTAAAGTCATGATGGTCATTAGCTATGTAGATTTAGTTTTTGCTTGTCTAGGTATAAGTAACAGTATTGTAAATAAATAGGTAGGTATATTATACACGCGATTTTTGAACGGAACATTACTAGACATTGCATAAAACATTTAAATGATTTTACAAACCCTAAGATGCGTGTACCTTAAACTTAATGTTTCTGAAGAGAGTATTTTTTTGGCAATAATTCGATAATGACAATACTTTATTAATACAAATCCATTTTTGTTAAAAATTTGGACTTACCAATCTGTGATAACCACAATGAAAGTTGAAAATGACTGCTTACCTGAAAACAATAAAGCAAAATGAGCAAACAATAGGTATATACACTCTAATAAAGTAACTGATAAAACTAAACATATAGATGGTATTCGCTTAACGGATTATTATGGAAATATCTTATTTTCGCTAAGTCATTCGACACATAACGGTCGGTTCTCATAAAGTTCTATACAAAGTCTAGATAAGGTGTATGAGACCTGGATACTGTATAATAAAGTGCCAACAACAAACAGCGGCGCTTTATTTCAGATAAAGATAAAAGCGTTATTAGAATAATAATGTACGTAAAAATTATAAACATTTGAAGAATTTTAAGTGGCCGAGATGTGGCTAGTGTCATCTCTTTAAAATTCAAACTTTTAAAAACAATCTAGTATCAAAAGAACTTGAAGGGACAACTTGTGATCATTGTTTTGATAGAAGCCATATCTGATTGGTATAATAATGCTTCGATCGACATAAATTACAAGTCCATCTGGCCACAGGCCATTGACTTTCATATGGCCTTAGAAAGCTATTTTTCGAAACAAAAATCAAAATTTACACAAATTGCAACAAAGTGGTAAAGGTATCAAAAATATAATCTATAACTAAAAGATTTTTGAATCACAAGGTGATATACATCACTCTGATAAAACACTTATCGACAAAGAAACATACTCCTGGATCCTTTTTAAAGCCACTACTATGATTTAATTAAAAATAGCATTAAAAGCAATTACCTCATATCCAAGAAATAATTTAAGCTTAAAAGCATTACTCTAGCTGAAATAAAAAGATGTCGAGAGTGTCCAACTGTCCAGTGAACTTGTTCAGAGTTACCTATTTAAGGTAACTTTGTATATGTATGTCGAAGGCGCCGCGCTGTGAACGCGGAAGCAAGTGAGCAGCCCGAAGGAAATCTGATTATTGCCATCAACCTGAATCGCTCTAAACGAGGAGAGAATGAGGCTAAAATGGCAGTATTGCGAATTTTAAATCAAGATCACAAACACGCTATATAATATATTTTTATAGGTTAAAAAAGCGACTGGCGCTAATTTTTCAATTTTTAATTATGGCCTACGCATTCGAGAACGGACAGTCTTTTGGAAGACGTCTTTTCGCATGTCCGTTCTTAGGTATGTGCATGGGATCTTTACTGTTACACTCATATAGATGTCGATCTAATTAAGTCTTAGTTCGCGGCTGTAGCCTGTATATAAACTAATAAACTTTTAAACCTGGATTTGACCAATTAGTATCGTAAACCCTTTCCCTATTATTTCTTCCTTATTAGACTTTATAAAGTAAATTTATACTTGTAACTAAAGTAAATTTATGTGAACCGCAAAATCTAAACTGCATACCACTGCGTAGATTATAATGCCTATCAACGGAACTTTGGCGCGATAGTCACGACCCGAAGGTGTGAATCATCTACGTGACGTATTTAAAATAATTAACCTCAAAACAACAAGGTCAAAAGGTTTCAGAATCAACACTTAACAATGTGACTAAATAGCTGAAATCTAAATGATAAAAGAACTAAATATTGCAACAGTCAGATGAAATACAATTAATCAACGTTTTTAGTTAACAGCTTTTTATTTAAACTTGGGACGTTCGCTTGGCTAAATGTATTTAACTGACCATCAATCATAACTTTCACAACGATAACGTACTCATCATGTACACTATCTAGTGAGAAACAAGACATTTAATACATTATACCTACATATTTTAAAATGTGAGAGTTATCAAATCTTCTTATCTTTGAATGAGATAGAACACGATAAACTTTACCCATCGAGTCAAGTTTGACGAGATTAAAATATTGAAACAATAATTGAGATTTGAGACTTTCTACTATATACACTTGATGTAACTTAAATAAGATAAGTTTTCTTCGTTTCTTGATTAGTTCTTGTTTAGTCTGATATTGAGCGTTAAAATATTACTATCTATTATATAATATGTAAAAGTAATTAGTGTAGGAAATTAAAATTTATGAAATGCTTCCTAATATCTTATTTACATTAAATTCGTTAATACTTTCTCACGTGCAAACATTTCCCGTCCACGCATTTTCGCACGTCGCACTCGCTTATTAACTCCACGAGCCGTTACGACGGCGTGGGAGATTTAAACAAAGCAGCTACTATACAAATGCATTAATGGCTGTACTGTTAGATTTGTAAATGTAGAAATGGCTTTATTGAATTAACCCTTAGACTAACGCTTTCTTTCACAGGTGTCCTTCATTTAATCTATTGTTAGGGAACAGTGATTAAAATACTGATCTTAAGTTGAAACTTTAATCTTTATATAATACGTATGTGTGTTAAATATCAAGAAGTTAATATAATGGAAACTAATTTCCTTTCTACATATTTAGTACTTGGTTGTATTTAGTACCTTCTTCGAATGCAAAGTAGTATCCATGGGACATGAATGAAGTGATACTTGTATACTCCTTACATCATTCCAACTTAAAGAGAATGCACAGATAAAAAATGCAACGCAATATAAAAAGGAACACATTAAGAAGCCCATTGTTCCGGTGAAGACGAGATTGATTGAATGAGGAATGGCGTGCCAGGTACGTGGGAGAAACTAGAATGTAGAACATGTGAACCATGCCCACAATCAAACATAAAGAGCCTGTTAGCAACGTTTATGGTGAATTAGTTTAAAGATCTCTTTTAGATATAAGAAAACTTATTTTAGGTTAGGCAATACTAACCTTGCATGGAAATGCTGTTTACCAACTTTAGTACTTCTCCACTTAATGAACTGTATCCTGGACACATATGTCCAAAACAACTCCAATTACACACAAAAGGAACTTAATTGCATAAATAGCTGCATCAGTAAAACAATTCACAGCTTAAACATTAAAAATGAAATCAAAAGATCTGGACCCACCGAAGCTGGTATCGTAAAAACCCCAGACAAATCACACAAATAAAAATTTCTTAATGACCATCCAGGTACTCCAGATATTGCAAGCAAATGAGAAGAGATAAATAGGGAACAAAAATTTCGAAACCGGTTGGAGAGTCAGTCGTATGATGTTACGGAGATCCAGCCCACATCCGGAGTCAGTGACGCATGCGTATCAAGTGACAGCTGCACTTCACTGCTTTAGTTTTTATCCCTTAACAAAAAAAAACGTATTGTATAAAAGGAAGAAGTATTCGCAGGTGAACGGGATACATTAAAATGTATATACACATCTAAAGCGTCAATAATATCGAAGGCGAAAAATAATACTTGTCTAATCTAAAATTCAAGGAATTTCATCAAAAAGCAAAAATTCATCTATTCGTACTTAATAAATCGCTTCATTTCACGTAAATACTTAGTCTGGCCATAAATACTGTTACACTTAATTATAAAAAAATATTACATTTGAATTTCGAATCTGTCATT
>DVWM01000210.1:0-12379 GCA_018235105.1 Junonia coenia | reverse complement strand
ATTACAATGTTGACGTCGTGAAAAATTACGACGTGTAAAAAAATCACAATATGCCGCCAAATCGTGATTTTTTTACACGTCGTAATTTTTCACGACGTCAACATTGTAATATGTTTAGAATTTTGTAATAAAATTGTACACTCAAAGTAAGCAATAAATATGTATTATCCAAAGCAAGCACCAAATGAAGGAATAAGTACAGTATTAACACCAGAACAAGTTTTATGTATACGACTTGTATATAAGTTTTAAGTAGGTATAAATATAAGAGAAAGCATTTTTACGATTTCGAACAAATAAATAAAGCATAGTGATATAAAATTTGTATAAGTATAATAAATAAGCTTATGTGATTTCCTATATTTAAGTATGTGTCCAAAATATACTGCTCTAAGATTGACATTCATCATCATCATTGATTTCATTGAAAAACAAAATTTTAATTGATTTATCCTAGTGTTTTACGTTAAATACAACATTTGACCGAAATTAATCAACACTGTCGTCAATGCTAATGGTCGCCGCTATGCTAAGAAAACTACAAAGCCAGAGTTTTAAGTTAATAGATCAATGCCATAAAATAAGAAAATAAGAAGAAAATATGTATGCATTTGTTTGTACGCAATCATTCAGCCTAGAGAAATTTTACTTTTTTTGCCTCTGCGATTGTGTACAAATATGACCTGCACCCATAAAGGACATAACAGAAGATGACTTTTTGTCCATGAAAATTGCTGTGACTTTGGGCGTCACGAATAAAAATCTTTTTTGATTTACCCGTCGACTAAAACGGACTAAAGCCCTACATTTCGACGATTTCTAAACCATTTATTGCGAAAATCTGCTCTATTTCGTGACGCATATAATCTAATTTTATGTAAAAAAAGTCCTGTTCTTTCCTTTGCGTAGGACGTTATTGTAATATCTAGTTATTTATTGTAATTATTAGAAGTAAGAGAACTTCTTTTGCTTTTTCTATCGTGATGTCTCTTTGAATCTAGTCCTGTTGTAGTTTTTTTTTTTCAATATTATTTGAATGTTTCTCTAAATATATTAAATGCTAAATTGTTGATTTGGTAGTTTAATTTATTAAACCGGTGTATTTTCTAACTATCCATATACTAAAATATATGTATGTATGTCTACATTTTCACTATTCATGGACAAATCTGAATTACTCTTATTATTATTTGATACTGGTGTCTCGAACTTTGCCCTATATAGTTTTTTTTTAAATCGATTCAGTGGTTAATGAAAAAGAAGTGGGGAGATATGCAGAATAGAGGGGGGGGGGGGGGGGACTCCTAAAATTACTAGAAATAAAATCAACGGTAACATTTTGAAATATTTTTTTATTACTTTAATGATTCTCACACCAAACACGCCGAATGGAGGTTAGCGACATGACTGATACAATGAATGGTATTTAATTAGTTTTTAATATTAATTTACATAATACAGTAGACGTTACAAATACCTAAAGTTCCACGAACGGATTACATCATTATTCAAATTATTAAATTATCATCGAATATCGAAAAATAATGCAAATTAAATTTTATTATATACCACCAAAACATTCATCAGTCTCTTGCCATCTAGCGTGTTATATTCCCGAAATAAATCCCGACCTAATCTTAAAGCGAAACAAATATATAATTTAGGAATATAATAGTGAAGCCGTGATTTATTTTGGTAATATTTTTAATACATTATCGCCCTAGCAGTTGTTAGCACCACATATTACGCAATCTACTCATACCGTACCATTATCCGTCGACTGCCGTATACATCACGAATTCAATACTAATAACATTAACATATGATAATTAAAATGATTTAAGCCGATCGAACCAATTAATACATAGATCATCTTAAATTTAAAGAGATTCAATAGCGAATATAATCACGAAACGATTCATGATTCAATATCATGTAACGAGGCAATAAAACATTCGGTAAAATCAACACAAGCATCCGTGATGAAGAATACAACATTTAATAATTTTGATAATGATTTATTTCTCAGAGCTATTGATGTTCACTAAGCTGATACAATTCTTATTTTAATAACATTTTAATATTCCTAATATAATATGCATTAATTAGAATTCTAGCTATTAAATACAATAGTAAACTTTTGGGTCAGGCTTCGTCCAGCAAACTTGGTCGCTGGCTAAGAGTAGAAAGCCGAGAAAGACACCCTAACACTCAAAAAGCAAATGATTCAAGATCGGTGCATCATCTAGAAGATATAAAAGAAGATAAAAAAGAATCTAGTAATCGTGAAGGTAAATCATAAGTAACTATAGCAGAAGAGGAGTTTTTATCTGTATCGCTAAGCGAAAGCGTAGAAGTTAAGAAAGCAAGTCTGAAATCAACGCTCGAGGATCTTAAAAGCGATGCACCAATTATGAACCACGTAAATTTAGATATTAAACAAGATTCGCCTCCCTGTTTCGTCCCAATCAACGGTTTATAAGCATTTCACGTAACAGAGAACATAATTGTGCTCACACAACTAACACACAACTCAAACACGTTAATATCGATAGTAATAATCATCATATAACTATAAAATAAGTTCACATTCTCACAATATTGGTACATATAAAATAAATATTTTGTATACAATTATTTATGTATCTGTTAATGCATTTTTTTATTTATTTATGTTATTACATTGTGCTGGTGCCATCAATTATACAGAATCATTTTCACTATTTGTTTAATTATAGTTAGTTAGTTTGGCAAAGAAAGCGATGACAGGCTTAGTTCGGCTTAACTCTATGGATGACTTAAAATTAATTGACTCAAAATCTTCACTTGAATTGGCGAGTAACGAAAGAAGGATATTTTTTTTTAAATTCAAGGAAAGTTTTCTTACAGCTTATCCACTAAACTAGATGGTAAAATTTGATGATTTCTTTTTATCACATTCTCTCACACAACTCGAATGTAACGGTAATTTTCAAACAAATATTCATCTAAAGGAGGAATCTATACACATAGATTATGTATATAATAACATTAAATCGAAATCAAAAGATAAAAATTCTATAAATCAATTTACATAGGAACATATAATACTAATACGCATTCACATGTATTTGGGTTGAAATCGACTAGAAATTTAAACTAATCAATAATATAATACCAAAAACAAATGATTATTGCCAAACAATAGTAAAATCAGAGATTCTGTTATAATTCTGTACATGACATGAGTTAAATTTAAACAACACTCACTTAAAATATATCATAATCATCGCAACAAGCAGATATCAACTTAAAACAAAGGTAAATATATTGTTTTATTTGTTTATAATTCTAATAAAACATTTATTTTAATATGGAGTAAGCTCTCTATCATTTTAGGCTGATCGGTTATCTAGATAGACAAATAGCTGTATTGTGTGGGACGCGATAGTTTCGGTGCATTTAGGAACGTATCAAACGCAGGCATCATTTGACAAATTCCATAAATGCACTGAAAATAACTTATTAATGTTTTTGATTTGTACACTCTCGAAAAGGTCCCAATGAAATGCGATGGTCGGTGTTGAAGGAAATATTGAGGAATCTACTTCCTTCAACCGTCGCATCGCTCAGTCGTTTGTGGTCGGAACAACTATCCTTGTCTCCTAGATCGGTATTGAACATAATGACGTCATCTCTATCAATAATTAATAATACGTGATCAGTGCAAGCGGCACTAGCTCGTCGTCTGACGTTTCGGAAGCGTCTTCATAAGACAATTAGTAAAATATACTCTTTCAAATATATATTTCAATCACATTACAAAACCATTCGTTTTATTCAGATGAACATTATAATCGTCCTTGTTTTTATCGTTTATCAAATAGAACTGGACACAGTTTCACTTATCACGTCCGTTACAAAGCGATTCGCTAAAATAATATGCAATACGTATACAATATTTAACAATACGTCCTATTAAGAAGTCAATGCTTTAGCAAAATAATTTCATTTTCAAAAATTTAGATATTTCGCACAAGCGGTGTTTTTTTTTTGGCTAAACAAAATGGACTGGTTTCGCTAAAAATCGTGTATAAAAGCACTACTGATTGTATAAGACCAAATTCAAAAATATCGTCAGAAAAATATTTTAAATGGCATGTACTATTTTTGTCAATGACGCTACTAGAAAACAGTTTTTAGAAAAAAATGGACGTTTTTGTTTTTAGGTCGAGAATTTGGTTATTGACAATCGTATTGGATGCGGTTCAGGACTGTCGTTTCGGGATCGACACTCGGCCGTTAAACACTATACACTTGATTAACTTCTACGGGTTTAGCAAACTCCACAGCAGTCTGTCAATTGCATTCTATCACATAGTCTTTTACTGCATCTATTTGCAAACTATCTCATACGGAGTAGCGTCCTCCAAAATAGGCGCTTTTGAATGCTCCTTTCTTTATCACAGCCTTAATTTCCTACAACAATAAATGACTCTTTGGTTCCCCATTCAAAAGTACCTAATTTATAAAAGAGGATCACTTCTTCGATGAGAAGGCTACAAATAGACCCGACACCTAGAATTCGAGTCTATACGCCGCGCATGAGGTCTCGTGGTCTTGCAGGTTGATCGTGCAGCGAGATGCGGATGGTGATAGATCGATCTTGTATTTCTCCAATGCTTCCTCGTTTTCTGTCACCCAGTAGCCAAGAACGTCGGTGTCGTACGTGGGAATTATCGTGACTTCTGCAAAAAATAATACAAGTTAGTTTTAGATTACATATCTTAGAGAATTTCTTTAGTGTACTATTACGTTTCTTAAAACGCAATCTTACCTAAATCTTTATTTTCCCATGTTTTCTTAGCGTCGAGGAGGGCATTGTAAATTTCTTTCGACGGTTCCGTTCCAGAAAATACGTAATATCGAGCCCGAACTCTTTTGAAAAATTCAATAGCGGAATAATACGAATTGCCATGATGAGGAACGTATGTTAAATCCATATAAATAGGCGCTGGCGCTTTTTTCTTAGTAGGTGATTCCGAAGCTCGTTTCGCTTCTTTACTCTTCTCTTGATTAATTTTGTTTTTATTCGCCACTGTTGAGTTAACTTGTTTCTTCGGAGTGCTCTTGCCGTCCGTCTGACTAGGTGGTAAGATTGGACTCGGTAGACCGAGCGGTTTGCCCCAAGATTCTATAGGATCTTTTGAAATGCTATGTGACTCGGTATGTTCAGTTCTTTGAGACTCTTTAGTGCTACTCGACGAAGAACTCGTTTGAGTGACTTTTTTCGAATCGGTTTTAAGATCTTTAAGAGTTAAAGAAGTCGATTCTTTCTTAGATTCTTGATGACTTGAGGTAGAAAAGTCTTGCTGGTCAAGTTTGTATTTCCCTGTAACGCTTGATATCACTTCAGGACCACTTACTTTTTTATGCTCCTCAATTGCCTTTTCAAAGTGTTCATCTGCTTCTTTCAGAAACGATGCATCTGACATTTTACTAGTATGCTTTGTTACTTCTGATTTTGATTCGTGAGAAAGGAATTCTTCGGTTAATTTTGTTTCTGATTTATCAATGAAATGAATTTCAGTCTTATCGTCGGAATGTGTTGAATATGTACAAGAATCGTCATCGGGTAATTGTCCGTAAATTGATGTAGACATTGGATCAAATCCTGGCCTGGCCGTAAACATGTCCTGACTAGTAGTATCTTTGTGCTGTGGCAGTTTTGTGTCTAACTCGAAACTCAAATTTGATCTAGGTGAATGTGCTATTTGAGATTTTGTACTACTCGGACTTGCTTGACCATCATCGTCACTGTAATACATCCCACTACTCTCGGTTCCCCAAATATGAGTAGCGGCTCGGGATTCTCTCGAACTAATATCAGATGGTGGTGATGATATACCGGGATGGTCTAAATCATCACTTGCGGCGGATGAGCTGCGCATATCACTGGTTTTTGAAGACAGCTTAGAAAACGATTTTTCACTTTCACCGGTATCAATGATTTCTTCATATTCTTCTTTGATTTCTGATATTGTTGTTTTAGTTGATTTCGTAGTTTTTGTAACGCCATCGCTTCCCCTGCTCACCGTTGTGGTTTCAACAGTAACCTTTATTTTCTCTGGAGTAATTACTTCTTTAGTAGTAACTACAGTGATTGTTTGAGTTATTTCATTATCTCCCTCTTTGATTACTTTAGTAAATGTATCAGTTTCGGTTGTTATTTCTCCTACGGGCGATCGTTTTTTGGGCCTACTTTCAGGTTGCGGCGATACTTTTGTTTCTAGAGGTAATTCGCTTACAGCTGGTTTCTCATCTGTAGCACTGCCACCACTTCGCGATAATGACTGCTTTTCGATTTCTTCCAATTCTTCTGGAGACCAATCTTCTAGTGTAGTTCCCATTGGAAGATACGTCACTTGAGTGCTTATATCATTTGTTATTTGTGTCGTTCCATCTTCGTTCGCATTTTCTGTTACAGTTTCTGTTACTGTTTTAACCGCTACTTGGTTCTTTTCAACATTTACCATTTCTTCTTTGGTAACATAAGTCGTTATCGTTTGATTTATTTTCTTTGAGTCGTCCGTGAAAATCACTTTTGCTTTTTTATCAACCGAGGATTTCACTTTACCAGTTGGCTTAAGACCCCGTAATGCAGCTTGTAAGTCGCTGTCATAGGTTTTTTGTGATTCAGAGATTGTTATTTTGATATCTTTTGTAGTTTCAATTAATCCATTAGGATATTCATCATCAGTTATGGTCTCTATAGTAGTTCTAACTCGCTCAATGTCTTTGTCAGAACTAGCTAAGATTTCACGTTTCGTTTTTGTTGTAATAGTGCGGTTTATATCTATATTATCTTTTCGAACAATTTCATTTTTCACAACAGAATCTTCAGATGTATCTTCGACTATTTCACTTTCTCCTATGTATGATTCTGTGGGTTCCTCTCCATTTTCTGCAGAAGGAACGCTTAGCAGGAAATCAGCAATAGAAACTTTTTCACTTTTTTTGGTGACAACTGTACCATCAGGATATTCATCTTCTGTTGTGGTTTTGATAGTCGTTTTAACTTTTTTAGATTTCATCTGAACATTTTCGAATTCTTCCCTAATCGTGGTGATAGTAGTTTTTCTATTAATTGTTTTTCCATCTTCAACTATTTGTTCTTCTTGTAAATTTGTTTGTATATCTGGTTCTCCTAGTTGTGTATATCCTATTAAGTTTTCGTCAAAAGTATCAGTTTCATAATCGGATACAGTAATCTTTACATCCTTAGTTACTTCGGTAGTTCCGTTAGGTAATTTGGTTTCTGTGATAGTTTCAACTGTTGTTTTAGTAATTTTCTTTGTATTGTCGATAGTAGATAATATCTCTTTAGTTGTTGTTATGTTAATTAATTGATTAACTTTAACACCATCTCTTATAATCGTCTTTTGTTGGTTATCAATATTTACTGACTTATCTAATAACTTTGAAAATTCCTTTAACTCGTCAGATTGTAAGGTATCCTCACCATCAACATCAGTAATTGATTGTCTCTTGTCAACACTAATACGCGAGGATCCATCTGGGTATTTGTCAGTAGTTGTAACAGTTGTCACAGTTTTAATTTTTCTAATTGTTCCATTTTTATCTGCATAATTTGTCTTAACTATTTTGGTTAAAATTGTTCTTTTTATAATTAAGTCATCATGTTTTATATCTTTTACTTCACTACTTTCACTTTCTTCTGGGTTACCCATTACAGTAAGATCTTGTAATACTTCTTCTACTTTGTCACTAACATCTTCATGTACAGGACTAGATGAAAGTCGATCAGTAGTCAAAGCCGTAGGAGCAACAGGAGATTCATCTACGTATGTTTTTAATACGTCATCTATTACAGAAATTTTTTCACTGGTTTTCGTTATAATAGAACCATCTGGATATTCATCTTCAATTACTGTTTTAGTAGTTGTTTTAATTCGCTTAATATTATCAGATACATTTATAAACTCTTGAGTTATTATAGTCACAGTCGTTTTTCTATTAATCTGAATGCCACCTTCATTTACGACTTCAACTTTTTCTGTTACTTCTTCTTTAGGTTTACCGCTAGAATCGAAACCCTCTGGTATTTCATCTTCAGGTTCAGACGTATAATCTGAAATTAATACTTTAGATTCTTTGGTAACTTCAACAACTCCATTTGGTAATGTAGATTCAGTTATTGTTTCTATAGTTGTTTTAACCTTTTTCTTTGATTTATCACTTGTTGCGAGAATTTCTTTTGTTGTCGTGGTCGTTATAATTTGATAAACGTTTTTCCCGTCAATCATGACATGTTTTTCTTGTTTATCAACGTTAGTTGTTGTATCTTCTATTATAGTGTAATCATTAAGCTCCGTGGTTTCAATTACATTTTTGTCTTCAACATCAGTTAAAGAAGTACTGCAGTCAACTTTAGTTTGTGACGAGCCATCTGGATACTCATCAGTTGTAGTTACAGTTGTTACTGTTTTTATTTTTCTCAAGTTCCCATAACTATCAGCATACTTTGTTTTAACAGTCCGAGTTAATATGGTTCGCTTAATGTTTACATTTTCGTTTACAATATCTTCCGTTTTAGTAGAAACACTTTCTTCAGGCTCTCCTAAAGTAGTGTATTCATTTAATATCTTATCTAGATTACTACTTGAAGCAATAACTATATCTTCTGTTTTAACCTCTACAGTCTTTTGAACATCCTTAGAACCGTCAGGATATTCTTTGGTGGTAGTTACTTCAATAGTAGTCTTTAAAATTTTCTTATTATCACTTATTTTTATCGTTTCTTTCTTTGTAGTAGTCGTAATGGTTTCAACAATGTCTACATTATTCTCCTTAATAACTCGCTTACTTACATCAGAGTCGATGACGGTATCTTCAACATTTTCCTCTGAGTCGTCAGACTCTTCCGAGAAGTCAGATTTAGGCACAGTTTCTTCTTTTTTTATTTCTTTACTTTTACTGGAAGACATTTGGGCAATTTTTTCAGTACTATCTTTTAAATGGCTACTTGTTATAGTTTCAGTCTTTTGGTCGCTTGTATCGAGGTAGAATTTGTCTAATTTTGTTTCTTTTGCATATAAATCCATGAGTGAGGTAGACTTAAGGCTGGAAGAACATTCTGATAGTAAGGTCTGTGTATCTTTAGTAGTGGTAGTAGAACCGTCAGAACTTTTACTTAGTGTTGTAGTTTCAATTGTTGTTTTGATATTTTGAGGTGTCCCATCTTCTCTTGAAATTATTTCTTTGGTCGTTACTGTAGTTATTGTTTGCGTAACAACATTTTCACCCTCTTTAATTATTTTAGTTACGGTGTCGGTTTCTGTTTTGATTTTGCCTATGGTTTGCATTAAATTCAAAATATCCAAATCTCCATCATCCTCAATATCACTTTTTAAAGTCTTAGGCACCTTTTCAGTAGACGTAGATATTCTTTGAGTAAGAACATCATCACCTACATGTACAACTTTAGTTATCGTCTCTTCACTTCCGTCAGATTTGTCGTACGTAACTTCACTTTGCACACCATCGCTTATTTTGACGTCTTGGAAACTACTTGGCACTTTTGGTAAAGGACTTACGGGAACAGTCGGTGGAGTAGAAACTCTATCAAATTCAGGATAAACTGTTAGAGACTCTATACCTTCCGTCTTGATACCCTGTTGTACAGTTTCGTCGCTAAATGCTTTATGTATACTTTCCATTAAATGCATTGCATTTTCCGTTAACGTATGTGTGGTGCGATCGCTAATAGGTAATGTTTGATCTGTATCTAAAAGAATGCTATGTACCCCAGAATCAGTAGAATCTGATACAAGAATTTCATCTTTAGCATGATCCACTGTTTCTGCTACTGGCTTTATTTTTTCTTTCGAAGATGATATCTTTTCACTAACAAGCTTCGAAGACTGTTGTATGTCACTGTCACCAGTAGATTGTAATTCTTTGGTAACTAAGTCGGCACCAAACAATTTTGGTTTATCTTCTTTTGTCTCTTTTGTGTCTTTAGATTTTTCAGTCTTTTCAGTGCTTTCATAAGAATATTTTTCTTCTAAACTGATTTCTTTAGAAATGTCTTCAGAACTGCTATGCACTAACGTTTGAGCTATAGTGTCTTTGTCTGTGCCAGTGTCATCAGTTAAACGCTTACTGATAGAACTTGACTTTTCTTTCAGTTGACTTTCATATTTGGATAACATTGATCTCTCTTCGTGAAGTAATTTTTCTGTTTCTTGCACAAATTTAGTTATCGATTCTGATTGCAATGATTTATTAATTTCATCATGAGTAGCTTTTTGTAACGATGTTGTTTTAGCCTTCTTATCAGCTGAAGGTATTTTTTCATCCATGGATATTAATTTAGACTCATCAAGCAATTTGTGATCAGGTGCTGTTTCGTCCTTTGAAGACACACCATTAACTTTTATAGCACCCTGTTCATCAATATCTTTTTCTTCATACTTGTCCAATTCTTTACTTATTATCTTCTCTTTTAATTTAATATTTTTATCTGATTTAAGTTGGTGCAATTTTTCGATAATATATTTATCATCTACAGATTCATCCACTGTCGATACTTTTTCAGTGGTTTTTATTATAATACTACCATCCGGGTGTTCGTCCTCAATAGTCGTTTTGATAGTCGTTTTAATTCGTCTGATATTCTTAAGCTGGTTATAAAACGTTTGAATTGTTTTCGTAATAGTTGTTTTACGTTTAATCGAAACGCCATTTTCTATTACAGAATCAACTTGTGTAGTAGTTTCATCCACAGGGTCATCAGAAAATTCAAATCCTTCCGACTCGTATGAAGTATCCGATTTTGTCGTATCAGTTGGGCAAATGTCAGTCACATCTATTATTTTATCGACTAAACTAACTTCTTTGCTAGTTCTCGTTATAACAGTTCCATCAGGATATTCATCTTCAACTGTCGTTGTTATAGTCGTTCTGATTCTATTTAAATTGGCTTCTGGATTACTGAAAGTTTGTTCTACTGTAGTTTTCGTAGTTTTTCTATTAATTACAACGTTGTTTTCTGTAACACATTCGACATTGACAGTTGTAAATTCATTTGGTTTTTCTATTAATTGAAAACCATCAGGAACATACTCAGAAGATAAATCCTCGGATTCAGGTTCTTCTTCATCTGTGACTAAACTTGTCCGTTTATCTTGAACATGTTTAGAAAATTGCTCATCTACATCTTTTAACGGCAATTTATGCTCATGTGAAGTAGACATTGGCTTACTTTCTAACGGACTCTTTGTGACAATATCAGATTCTAATGTGTCGACTTCATCAGTAAATGAAACAGCTTCCGTTGTTGTAATAGTTTGAGTACCGTCTGGATACATCTCTTGAATAACTGTTTTAACTATTGTTTTGTTTACTTTATTACGAGTTTTAACGTTTAATAATACTTGTTTAGTTGTTGTTGTTGTTATAGTTTGCTGTACTAACATACCTTTTCTATCGACAGTTTTTTGTGTAGTATCAGTTTCAATAATGGGTTCACCGATTTCAGAATAGTCATCATCCACTTCAGTCGTATAACCATAATCTGAAATGTAAACTTTGACATCTTTAGTTTTTTCTCTAACACCATCAGGTAATATTGATTCCGTGATAGTTACAATAGTCGTTCTCAATTTTTTACATGACCTGGATTCATTTGTTAAAATTTCCTTAGTTGTAGTTATGGTCAGAATTTGCAAAATACTCTTTCCATTAAGAGTAATATTTCTTTCCTGTTTTTCTTCAGTTACGGATGTTTCCTCAACAATTGAAAATTCTTTTAAACTTGCATCTTCTCTATCTTTTATGATACAGACATCTTTTTGCTCTTCACTGTCAATCAAACCTTCGTCTGATATATCAGGCACTTTCTCTGATGGCACCGCTTTCTCTGATTTTTCCAAAACTACCTTTTCTATATCTTCATTAACTAGACTGGGCACCATCTCTTGTGATATTTCTTCATCGGTACTTCCTAAACTAGGCGTTTCTTTTTCTCCAGTGACGGAGCTCGCCACCTTGTCCTCGTCTAGTTTTGCAGTGACAGGTTCAGCCTTGTCGTCTTTGACCGGGCTAGGTGCCTTCTCGTCTGGTTTCTCAACAACAGACTCATCCTTTTCCTCCTTGACTGAGCTAGGTGCTTTCTCGTCTGGTTTCTCGACAACAGACTCAGCCTTGTCCTCTTTGACTGGGCTAGGTGCCTTTTCGTCTGGTTTTTCAACAACAGACTCAACTTTGTTCTCTTTGACTGGGCTAGGTGCCTTCTCGTCTGGTTTTTCGACCAAAAGTTCAGCCTCTGCCCCTTTTACCGTCCCAGGTCACTTATGGACACTTGGTTATTCTTTTT
>DVWM01000209.1:0-12386 GCA_018235105.1 Junonia coenia | reverse complement strand
ATTTGTTTAAGTGAAAAAAACTAAACGATTATTACCGCCACCGGTTTAAGTTAAACATGAGAGATATTTAATAATTTTCAATATTCTTGAGTAAGTATTTTATAGATGTCAAAGTTTAGTATAATATGAAAATACCTAAATATAACTTTTTAAACTTTGAAAGTAGTACTGGATGTGTTGTGTACTAAGAAATTTAAAAATATGCGAGTTTAATTTTTTTAATTCTCAACATTTATGAAACAGCGGCTTTAGTGGTACAAGATTGAAGATGCGCTGCGCAGGCGCCGGCAGGCCCGATTGCTGCGCTAACAACGCGGAACTAATTCACCGACAACGCTGAAATAACCGTCCTTTATTAAACCGAGCAAATTAAATGTTTTAGAAAAGCTTTTTTTAAGAAAAAAATTACAATTTTTTTACCATCTCGCTGCTTTCGATTTTAAACAGATAGATGTAGGTACATTAAGACACGTAGTTCAAAACATTTTTTAACAGTGAATTAATCATAGAATATCTTGGTTTTTATACAATTTTATTTAAAATATTATTTTGTATAGTATTAAATTGGCTTACATAACCATGCCTACATAAGTTTGAAGAAACAGGATTCTGTATTAAGCAGGACTAATAAATTGTTCATGAATCATCAAATAAATATTTATATGTATAAAATATTAAAGTCTATAAATATAATAAAGCACTAAAACATCCCGAACCCCTTCTCTTAACAGTCGGTTGGGTTTCACTCACGCGCCGCATCCCAGCTGAAACTTACCCGAGGCGCCACGGTTTTTTACGTTGAACAAAAAATACTAAAACAAAAAAAAAGTTTCAGTGAATTTTGTTAACCATTTTGTTAAATTTATTTCTAAACTTGACATTGAAGCAGTGAAAGTCAAATTACATACATAATTTATATAATATGTGAGCAATACGTTATGTCAAACTCTACTGTTCATAAACATGATACCTTCTGGCATATTTTTATATACGTCTAAAGGTATAGAAATGGTCTAGCTGTCAAAAGTACGCACATTTTTATAGCTTAGCTTAATAATGAAGTTAACTTTGTTTCTCGTATTGCTAAAAAAGGTTTTGAAGTTGAGTACTTTATTTAAGTATTCACTCAATTCCGCGTACGAGAGTTGCGTGTGGGCATCGTCGCGGATAATTACATAGCTCGTTTATCCGTCTCCACGGCACATTTCTCCCGTCCTCGAACATTTCGCCCTTTAATTGCAACTTTCGACACTCCGCTTATTGGATCAGATGGCCGTCTTTTTGTAACGTTCCTATATTTGTTTTGCTTCCGAGAAATAACGATGGGTCACTCGTATCGGGATCATTAATGTCTTTTGTCTTAAACAAATGCTAAATGAGATTGTGTCTAGAGCTAAACTGGTACTGGAAATATCGGCTGTTACTATGCTGAACTTAATAACCGTCGATAATGATGAAGCAAAAGACTATAATCTCGAAAAATTGTCCTAATTTATTATTGTATGTTGTCCTTATTTATTCATATTTTCCAAAAAAATAAAATCTAGTCAACATGATTGGAAGCATTGTTTTTACAAATTGTTTGAAGACGTTCTTAAACAGCCATTTAGGAAAAATGTATTTAAAAAGTTCCATCACAATTGCAGAGTAAGAAAATTGAAAACAAAAAGAAAAAATATGTTCATTACAACAATTAAGTCGCTATGTGAAAAAGAGGTTCTCATATATACATTCGTTTTTACCGATATCACTGGCATTGATATAATAATTAAAAGTGTGAAGCGAAGGCGTGTGCAACTCTATTATATCTCGCGATTTATAGGCGTTCACACGATTGATATCTATTGTAACTCGATCCAGTCATTTCTTGTTATGTTTGAAATGTCTTTTAATAGAAAGAAACGCACACGCGACGAGGTTTTGCGTATAAAGCTATGGAAAATTGAATAATGCGAGAACGAGGTGTGATAATCTCTGCGCTGTTACATGTTTACAGTAGCAGTTGTAAAAAGTCTGTAAATGAGCATAAGAAAACTGAAGCACGATCTGCTATGTTATGTAGACTTTGAACACGTATATAAACTTCTGTTTTACTTCTCTATTGGGTATTACAATATTGTATGTGCATGTAAATGTTTTTAAACAATTTTCACTTAAATATTTTTTGTATTTACTCTAACAACGTTAAGTAATAAAGCAGTAAAAGCTTCTACAATTCCCTCAGCACGACAACTAGATGATTGTACAACGAATTGACTGAAATTGCTTGTCAAATAAAACAAATTATTTTATTCCGTGGCCAAAATAATGGTTTCGGCATGCTTAACAATTATAATAGATGGAACGCAATTTACTAATATTATCTAAGTATTATCGTTGTAAAAGTATAGCATAACTAACTTTTTGACTTGCACAGCTGAAATCTTTGACCGATAAAGGTACATGCCATACATAGATAGCTATTATGACGTCGGCGTAGAAAAACGTGTTTTTGATAATTCAACCCTTAAACGAGCACCGAAGAAGCCTGCAAAAGCTAGTTGTCGTATAAACGTAATTGCAGTCGTTATTTAGGTAAACATTGCCATCAATAGGCTATTACGCGACAAGAACAAAAGTGGCACGTGACAGCTATCGGTTTCAATAAAGCCATTTACGGCAGTTTTTTGCTTGATAATGGGTGTACATTTTTTGTTGTGTAATTGGTTGCTAATTCTTAAGGTTTGTCGTGCACTGGTACGCCTGTCTAATTTATCTGATCTTTATCGATTGATTTACAGCTAAGCGGAGTTTGTACAATTTCTCTCGCTTCGAGTCCGTTGCATTCCATTTTGTTCTGGTTTTGTTGCGACAATTGGAACATTTGGAACGGTACCGATTTTTGTCGTGGTTTTTTTGCGTGTGTCCAAAGGAAATTAAGACATTCGTTAAAACTGATTAAGATGTAGTATAGTGTAATTGTTGTGTTTCTTATCTGAATTAAAGTAACACAATCATCTTTGAAAGTTGTCTTTAATTTTATCAATTAGAAACAACATTAAATACGTACAACGCGAAAATCCCTATCGATTTTCCTTTGTTCCGTCGTAACGTAGCAAACATTCGTAATACCGCTTTAATTACACACAAACGTGAATATAAAGCTTTCTAGCTGTCGGAAAAATTATGCGCATCGGGGGCCGCATTTTCCATGGTATTGTATGTGAGCCTGTTATTTTCCCATTTGAGTGGTTTTATGGCGGCTGTGGCCAGATGGGAACAGATAGCACGTACACTAGAAACCTAACGTAATTATTCACACGCACTGCAAACAAGCTCTAAAACATTTTTCACAATGCACTGCTTTATTTTTTCGATATTTTTTTCATACAGATGTGATGTAAAGTCGTTATTTTGTCCTATTATTATGATTTATTTAGTTACACGGTACACACTCGGAGTATAATGAGACCTCGTTATAAGTAATTACGTTTATATAGCCTCCAATTATAACACAATGCGATGATACTATCGTGTATTCTTATATGGAAATTATTGAAAATTCAATATTGCAAGTTATTATTAATAAGTGTAATAGTTATTTCAATAAAAATATCTCGTGGGCATATAAAATACAAGGCAATAATTTACTTTTTAGTACACATATCCTATGTAAAAATAAGATGAGACGATCGTGTACTTTTCATATATTGCTGGGCTTGAGTTGAGGATAATGAAAGTCACTAACTGGTTCACGATTTATTAACGAGACAATACAATAATACGCACTTGATACAGACTATTTTTTACATATGCAATGCTTCGACTTTTATACATGATATATGCCAAAGAATATGAGATACACAGATGTGAAATATTTTAGTCATAGAATAGTTAGTAAGTAACTGTTTACTTTAATACCTATGTGCGTATACGGCACACATACATTCTGACTTATCTCCAACCGCTACAAAACGTCTAAGCTCGAGTGTTTCACCGAAGCTATATCAAGAGAAGTGGGTATATAAAGTGGATTAGTTTATAAAGGCAATTTGTAGCTAAACTATAGACTTGGCCGGGATTTATTTAAGGATCGAGTGCAAGGCTAGGATCAACATATAGGTGAAGCGAGCTCACGCGATCTTACCCTAACGGCTTGGAAGCATGACGTCGCTTGTAATTGCCCTACGATTGTGAACGCTTGTACATAAGAGCTACAATATTGCATGTGTTTTATTATATTTATGTTTAATCTGTTATGCACTGGTTAGAATTTCTATTGCTTAATTCCATTGTAGTTAACTCTAGTACACTAAATTCCGAAAGCGTTATTACTGACTACGATTTGATTATTTCAGACCTCAATTTCATATCTGTTATTTCATCTGAAAGTTGTTTTGTATTTTATTGAACAGTTAGAAAGTATGATGCAGTAAAGAAATTAATTTTAAATTATTTAACTTACACGCGTCTACATAAAAGCATTCACCTGCTTTTCCCGCACTAAGCATTAAAACTTATCTATTGAAAATTATATTTCCAGCTTCAGTTTACAAGACATCACAATACAACCAATTATTATGGGAGCCAAAGTAACCTTTATTGCTATTCCATTGATATCAGAATTGTGTGTTAATGTGATGTTGATATATACTTTTCTATTACGTAGATAGCGCATTAATCCATGCAATTATGATCTCTATCGCTGGGGAAATAAGAATGGTAATCGTATAAAGATATATTCATATCGTTTGGTCGGCCGTACAAAGAGGCGGAATGTTGCATGCAAAGTGCGTGTATCGTTAGCAAGGAAACGGATTCACTAGCATATGACCAAGATATTTCTCTTCGTAATTGTTATTGTTTTCCTACGCGAATTGCCTGCCTTTAACGTGATAGGTGAAAATGTTGTAGCCCATATAAGTGGCCAGTTTTATGACTTTCTAGGAAATAGAAAAATATTTTCGATTCGTAATTCGTTCACTTATCTAAGAAAAGAGATCATTACAAAGTTTTAGTTTTTACTCGTACGTCTATACGTTTTCAAATTGATATAATCTGTACATGTTATTCTTTAGCGTTATAGCTTTATGGCTACGTGTCGGTTGCAACGAGCCTGCAATGCCTCCGTGTATACAGAGCGCATCGTCTCAGTGGGAACGGCAATGTAATTAACCTGACATAATGGCCAGTTATTAAGCAATTCAGCTCCAACATGGCGGATGTCTTGAGATCTAACCACTAACTGTACTGAGGTATACCTAGTCGGCCATTTTAGGTACTGATACGCCTTCCGCGGCGCCGGTTATGGGACTATAATCCTTAAAAGGGACTGAATTTCGCATGCAAACAACGTATGGATGACGATTGCGAACTTGGGAACATTTTCCTGTTTGATGTACTATTTGTTTTTAATTCTTTGGGCGCTTTGACGTTACCTTTCAACAGAATGTATATTACACATTCAAACTTGTTAAGGATCGAGATTCAAGTGACTGTTTTGCTAACAATAACACATTAGTTAGTAAAATTGGTTGTTATTTCGATGCATCCATCACACGAAGGCTTCGCAATGACCTAATTACGTTGCACTAAATCTGCCGGCAGTGCTAATGTTAATGCATTTTATATTGGTTCAATTGCAAGCAGCGACGGCGCGGTATGCGAGTCTCGTGATGTGTGGGCGATTCGTAGGAACGTATTAGGGACGTTGGGAATTAGCACGCACAGTTTGCACTGTTTAAATGACCTTCCATTGTCGAAGATTAAAAACGCACTTGTTCCCAATTGGAGCGAAAATCGTTTTATTGCAAATGCAATGAGGCTGTATCGTGACTTTTGGTTGGGGAAATATGGATGTTTTGAGTAATATACACATACATAAGTAATATACCTATTATCTAGGTTCAATGGTATGTAATAGGTTTTAATATATCGAAATAATAAAAAAATATTAAAACTCAATAGGTATTAGGTACTCAAAGAAGTGTGATCAGAAAATGCGTTTGCAAACGATTTTTTTCATTGACTAAATCAAATATATTTGACGACCACAAACCACAGGTCACGTACACGATTTATAGCAGACATTTTATTGTAGCTAAAACATAGGCATTTGCATTCTTCAATGATTTTGTGTGTCTCATTTTTATACCGTATAAGTTTTAGAAGACTTGAGTCATTGTTAAGATCGAACAGCTTCAATTGTCACTATAGACCGTGTCAGTATCGGGGATCATGTATCATCATGAGAATGTTAATTTAGCTAGCGCCACACGTTACATCGAAAGCGTAAATAAGATCAGGTCATGCGTATGAGCTGGTGCCGGCGGCAGGCGCGGGCGCAATGAAATCGTGCGTTTAGGCCACATGCCGCCAACTTCCCTGGAAGGCGATGAATAACTCATTGTCCGTCCGTCCGTCCGTCGTGACGCACGCTTCGTAGAAATAACGATGCAATGCAGAAAGTGACCGAGATACTTGACCCGCGAAATGCTCAAATATGAAAGTGCAATTCGCACGCGAAACAATAAAACTGCCGAGCTTTCTTCGCCTTAGCTAGAAAACCTTCCATTTGAACGGCGTGTACTTAGCTCCGGCTAAAGTACCTTGCTTATCAGAAATGAAGATCGAGGTTATACAGGAGAAGAATGAACTCAGAATAAATTATTTCGTTAAAGTTGTAAATTAAAAGTAGAAAGAAGTCGTCGACAAGATTCAAGCCCACAAAACCCCACAAAACTTTATTCTAATAAGTCAAATAGGTTAAATTGAGAGAAATCAAAGTATGCAACTTTTTTTGGAAAAGAATTTAATTTTCTTTTAGGTCTGTGAGCAGAATTATTGATATTCGAATGGTTGGTTTTTGAAAATATTTTTTGTGTATTTTGGTGTACCTATTTATAAGTCACTAAATGTAATATTCTGCATCTATTATTGTCGCTGTGTAAATGAATGAGAATTAAAAGTAAATAATTACAATTATTATTTAAAGGCTTACAATACAACAATGCGCAATTGCTACGTTACTCGTATCTATTGTATGCTAATTGTAGCCACATGAAACGTTCCGAAAATCCCAAATTTTACAATTGTCACTAATAAACACGGTTCCTAACATTTCGGCATGCGAACGTGTGATGACGCAACACAAGTTTCCCACCATCAACAAATGTAGTCACAAAGTGCATCGCTGCTGTAATTAGGATGCGCCATGGGTCCACTTCACGCATGTCGGCTTCGGCGACCAAACAGCTAAATATTCGCACACAGCCCATTGTGATACCATTTTATGGTCTCGGCTCGCCTTTATACTTCTTACTTAGCATTCCAAATTAGTTTGCAAACGTTTTTTATACAGCTATAATGTCATGTCATAGCAATAAAGTGGGAACGCGCTGGCAAAACTGAGTCAGTCTGCTACGATTGTTAACCTCTTGTTTACGTGGTTCAATGAGGAATGCTCTACGTGCCGGCGAGTAGGTGAACTTGCATTTCCTTTTGTAGGCAGACGTATTAAGATAACGGGCTACCGGAATGCATAAAACAATACTTATGACAATTGCACTTGTTCAATTAAATTTTATGGCTTTTTTGAAGTTATGACACATAAAACCGAGCGCAAAATCTTATGATAAATCTTATAAAGTCATTCATCATGTCAACTACCATGTACCATACTTAAGCACATTTTTTTGAACATGTATTTTTCTTTGTCGCAGGTAAATCGGCCACTGACAATGAAGAAAGAAGGTATCCAAACAAGGAATCGCAAGTTGAGCAGTAAAAGCAAGAAGAAGAAGGGTGGTATGGGCATGGGAGGCGGCGGAGCGTGTGCGCTCGCACTGGGCGGCGTCATGGGAGACATGATCAAGCCCCTCGGAGACGCCACCAAGGGCTTCGGTGGTTCTGCCTTCCCGTCAGCTATGGATTTCGGTAAGGATCAATTAGCCAGCTACTTTAAATATAATAAGAGATATACTATGTTAAGTCATGCGCCATTGTTAACATATTTGAATAGCATATATCTACATTCTTCGCATTTGCATCTGTTATACTTTATTGTGGTGCAGAAATATTTGAAACATGAACTGCATGTTCAAGTATTTTATGTTTAAGTCTAGGGTTAGGAATCATCTAAAAAACTATGTTGGAATTAATATCGTGTTAAAAAAGACGGATACGTTGGTATAATTATGTTAGAAAACAATTAATTGATGTTTTTCTTTGTCCATAGGTCAGCACCAAGTAGGGCTAGTACACCCTGCGGCGGCGCACATGTCGCACTGGTACGGAGCCCCGCACCAGGGCTTCGCCCCACCGCCGGCGTCCCACAATCCCTACCACCACCACCACCTCGCGCAACTAAACTCTATGGTGAGTTAAATCAATTACTTTATTAGACCATTGGTGTATGTTTCCGACTCGTTGGAATTAAATTAAAACAATTTGTAATCAGTAGTGACGATTTAGTATCGACTGTAACTTTGATCTTATCTTAACCGTATCCCGTAGAACAAGTTACGCCATCGGTCCCGGCCGGTATCACATGTTAATGGGAATAATGTTAACTAGATGATAACGAGATCATCTCTTTGCAGACGGGCTGGAGGAGCGAGTACACGTGATAAGTCAACCGAACCCGAGCAATACTGTGGACATGTAGGTACGTCTCGCCGGAGCTACCCGGGACAGGACATCACAACATAGATACTGTGATTTCACTTGTAGCATGATAGGTCATCACACTTCGACACATCACACTAATTTATAAGACTGTGACAGAATTGATGTTTCTAAGCGCTATACAAACGCACATCAGCTCGTATTGATGAATTGATCAACATATCTGATTAAAACCAGTTGTTATCCCAATGTCTTTTATATACCGTGATTCGTTCCCTACGAGTATTAAAGTAAGTCGTATCGCTCTGTACTACCGGATCGCAAGTCGACTGCTACTGACCCTTTTGGTGTATCGATTTTATCGATTATCGTAAAACGATTTTGCCGTTTTTATTTCAAATTGTGAATCAATTGACTAATTGAAGTTCCTCTTATAATTTGTACTGATTAATGAATTATAGACTTTTATTGGTTATTTTTATTGAAAATGGGAAATCGTGTTACCTCAAAATAAAGGAAAGTAGAAGTGAGTCGTGTAATAAGGTTAAGTGTTCCAAAGTGTATGATCCGGTAGGCAAGTGTGACGCGAGTAAGTTCGTTTTACAAGGTGAAGTAACTAGCGAAATTGTACAGTATTATAATATTAGATAAGGTTAACTATGTCCGCTTAGATGATTTATATAAATATATAAGTAGGTATCGTTCGTAAAAAAAAAATGTGTATTTTGTACATATCTTATTAAGTTATATTCCGTTCCTGTATAGATTGTTTTATTTTTTTTTATATTGTATTTAATTTGAACTCGACGGTTCGCTATAGGAATTGTGATGTGTTCAAAAATTCCACATGTTTCTTTTGTAAATTCGATTCGTGTAGTCTTTATTAAAACGCAATAGTAATTTATATGATAGATGTAATTCGTATGATGTAAATAAATTTACGATAACAAACATTGTCAGTATGAGAAACAGTTATCTTACGGATGTCGCAAAACGTTTCTTGTATCAACACACCACACAAGATTGGGTTGTAACAGATTATTGTATGTATGTTGATTTGTTATAAAATATTACATGAATTGTTTGTATTGCTGTACTTTATAAAAATAAGATATTGTGTGGCCATAAATTAATCACGAAATACTGTTTTTGGGGGTTGCCATTTCAAAAGGTTTAAAATGTGTAAAAAAATGACGTTTCCTAAAAACATTGTTTCGATATCAAAAAAGTATGTGTAAATATAAAAATGTAAATGACCTTAGAAGATAAAACTATCAAAATATTAAAAATGTAAATTAGCGATCACCGCAGAACAGCCTGTAACGATATCCCGTACCTAAAGTTTTAGTTTTTAAAACGAAACATTGTGAAGTTGTGTATTTTAAATAAAATTGCGAATAAATTATCAATACTTATTGATATTTCAATATGCCTTTTTATTTCTCTGCTCACATCAATAAACATGAACTTTTATCTCATATCGATAGCGAACGCATTATACGGTCAAGTGCGTACGAATACATCGCATACATTTCCGATGCACAGAATTAAATTAGAAGCCGATCCAATTGACCGTCCGTCTTACGTTCGCCATAAGTCACCGGATCAATTCCGCCATTCCGCAGAAAAAGTCCAAAACTCGCGCTTATCTCGCGGCAAATTGAAAATGCAGCCGGCCGTGTGATTGTGACGCAACGGGGCCGCTGCCGGCGACATATGGACCTATTCAATTTTAATCGCATTTCAGAAGAAAGGACATCGGATAATGTACCTATAAAACGATCCCCGACTTGCCTTACTTAATAGCTCGGTTTTATTTGCGGTTTCTGATCGTCCGGATTTCAAGGGTGCCTCGTTGTTGTATACAATTAATGTTTGCGATTGATCTTTTTAGTTCAATGAGATTTTGTTATTTTGTAAGCGTTTACGCTTCAAAGGAGTTGTGGTCGCGACGTTTCAGCTGCTTCGGTCGTTTCATGTGTGGGATCTTGCGATTTTTTTGATAGAGATTAGGTACGTTTTGACATAAAAATTCAATCCTGTTGCAGGTAAAACTATAATAAATTTTAAAATTCCGGTCTCAAGTAGGTATAACGTGTAAACGACTGTCGGACATTAAAAGAGTAACAACAAAATAAATTACACCGGACCCTAACGTAGAGCTGACGGAGGCAAAAAGTATTAAGTACGAATAAAAAGTGAACAAAAGGAATGATATGCCTTTCAAAAAATGGCGCGGTTTATTTTAAGCGGGACTTGAGACAACCGCATAAGTCACTACGTACCGGCCGGTGATATATGCGGCACTAGCGCGGGAAAAAATGTCGCGCAACAAAAAGCGCGCCATCACTCGCCGCGATTTATTGCGTGTGGCAATACCGCGGAATATTCAAGGCCTACAACTGGCCGCATATTCTTACACCTAACCGAGAATGCGCGTACCCCCCGATGTGACGGAACTTCGCACTTCGCTAAATTACGACTGTAAAACTGTTGTATTTCCATCCAACAAAGGTTCTGCGTATATTCGAACGTGTAACTCGAGCCTAAATTGAATTGAGATAAGCGACTTGAAAAATATCCTGACGACCGAATAATGATTGAAGTTATAATATTACGACGATTATCGCATATAAACATTTCATCGGTACGAGGCAATGAAATTTTACCGTTTATCCGTAAGTGCATATAACTAAATAATCGAAAGAAGAGTTCGTAAATCAATGGTAACCAATATCCACTCTGATTCGAAAGTGTCGGAGAATAGCATCACAAATCGCTTTAGGAGTCAGTCATAGAGATCAGTGGGTCGTGAGTAAAGAATCGTCTCCACTCCGATGGCCGCGACTATCCGGCTGATCCGGGAATCAATCTCGGACTTACCCGGGCTTATCTCGCTGACCCCGCGCCACACGACTGTCGAGACATATTTGACTTGCTTTTCAATTTTATCGTACAATTCTTTAGTATAATAAGATCATCGTAAACACGCTTGACTTGTTTAGCTTTTCTTTAGTGTAATATAAGAAGCTTAAGGTTTTCAAATAGCGATTGCATTTTTGCAGTTTAATTTTATCAATGAAATATGAGTGGAATTCGTCGTCTGACGTGTTTATGGCAATGAAATATTTTACTGCATTAAGGATTAAAAAAATATAAATTTATGTTAAAACAAATATTTTATGACCATAAAGGTACGGTTATTTTGAAAATCAAGTATAAATATTTGATTTTTATTTTTTATTATTTCTTTTTTACTATTTAAGACATCACATCAGAAGAGTGGTGACTCACTCTTCTATATTGTGAGTTACGAACAATTTTCATATGAATAATTATGCATTACAATTAACACATCCAGTTATTTTTAATGATCCAACTCCAAATATTGAGATCAAGGAGATTCCTACCTAATTCACAAAACTGGTTCAATCTTTTCTTGAAATCTATCGAAATATTGTTGAAACTGACATAAAGCAAAGAAAAACAGAGTTTTGCAAATAACACACGAATCTTCCATGCAAATGCTTAAGAATTGTGTCACGATCGGTGTTCAATCATACGTGCCTGACGTAACGCAGCCTTTCTTATGAAGCCGACGAGTACCGTTGGCTATTGTCGCAATTACTTAATGAATGCTTACAACATTATTTTCAACATAAGTTATACCTTTAACTAGCATAGCGTGGTACAATATACATTGTAATGAATAGGCTACATTATTGTAAAGTTTCATCAAATGTATTCAGTTCTTTTAACATAGTAAAAACCATAAGTACCTT
>DVWM01000208.1:0-12394 GCA_018235105.1 Junonia coenia | reverse complement strand
AATATGGACTTTTGGTGTAGCTACTCTACTCTTGCAAAAATTGAATTTATGAGAATAAAAGTTTAACAATTACTCTGGAAACTTCAAGTGACACTGATATATTTTCTTTAGATTATTCCAAAACAGTGCCTACAGCAACCAAATTTTTGCCAATCACAGAATATTTGCTCACTACTAAAGTTGTCGTAAACTATTTTTATTCATAATGATTTGTCATAACTACTATCTTTTACATATAAAATAGACGCACTCACCATGGCCAAAGCAGCCTGAGCATCATACTGCCCAGAGGCGCGGCGCCCTTCGCGCTTATTGCCTTCAATAGCAGCATCCAACTCGCTCCTGGTTGACAGGTTTTTCTTCTCGCACTCGTAGTCGTATAGATACTTCATGTATCTGGAATTTGATGTCCAAGTTTAATATAGAGATAAATAATCTTTAAGTTCTAGTCATTAGATTCACACTTTGATCATACATTGTTTCTGACAGTTCAGAAGACGGAATGTAATCTGACAGGTAAGATATAAGTGCTAAATACATTATAAGAACTAGACGTTACAACTAAACTACAAACTAAACTTTTCATACAACAGACATGATATTATTGTCAGAGGTCGTTGCTATGATTTCAAAAAATTATCATAAAAATGGATTTAGTGTCGTAACTAAAGCATTGAAAAATCTCACTCATAAATATAATACATAAAAATATCGAGTTATAAATTGTAATACTGTTATAATACGTCCACTAGCTGTTCTATTATCATCGAAGCCTTTCAAATCATCTGATGTAAGCCCGTAAGTCAACGTACCGAACAACCGAAACGCGACACTTATAAATCATAACCGAGCTCAATTATCAAACGCCTATACTAAAAGAATATTACATTCCTAATCCTATTCTATGACGAGTCAATTTTATTCGGGCACATTGTCAACCATTCCACGCCATAACTCATATAAAAGATATTAAACGGTCACAATACACGGACCGACGCGTCATAAAAAGTCGGCAACCTTTACACGAACTGTCAAATGGGAAAGCTAATTATATGACATTCGTCATTACTGTCGTCTAATTTTATGTATAGTTCGTCTGTCTTCGGAATCGTTCATTAAAACGTTTGAAAAATGTTTCAACGCTATCATAATCGTAAATTAGGTTTTCTCTTCGTTGAAATGAAATTATAATTGTTTATCGTATCACCCACGCTAGTATTGAAAACGGGGAGTAGAATTAGCTATTAATCAATAAGGAACTAACTTTTAGGCGTGTCTTAGCTTGCATGAATTCGTTATATATCGTTAAATATTACTTTACGTGTGTCAAATTCTATGAATACCAGTTACAGTTTTGAGACATAAGAGCAGAACAAAAAAAATGACGTTCATATTTCAAATTCTATCTAAAACTAAACTAGATATGAATATCTCATAGATTAAATATAGGCCGCTATATTTCTATTTACATAATAAGGAAGAACAGCAACTAGATCTAAAATTAGCTACTAATGCAAACATAAAACACAAACTTTCCATGTCGAATCCACTAAGTGAGTGAAAAACAGAGTAATTAGTAATAATAAGGAGGTTGCATTTGAAATCCACGTCGTGCGTAACGGTGCACCGTTTGAATTAGAATAACACCTTTATGAGGACCGACAAAAGGCGAGGTGAAGGAACTCGAGATAAATGAGGAATTATATCGGCCGAGATGAGTTAGAGGTTATTAATTATGAAGTTGTCATAATGTCGCGCTGGCGGCTCACGTACGTCTATTGTGGGGGAGGCTTTGTCTCCGAAACGTGAGAGCTCTTGGTACAAGTGACGAATATGGAGGGACTCCTGAGAGACCACACGCGGACAATTGAATCCTTCAGCGATCTGGAGCTAAATTATTCAACTCCAATATTACCAGTTGTTTATAATGTGTCTGTTTCGTATTCATCTTCAGTTCGTTTGTAATTTTTAATGTTAGTTTCTTTACTTGTGGTAGAATTACAAATCTGTTGAAAGACGATCATATTCAAAAACTATGGGAGCATTTAGACGCATAAAATATGATGTTAAATAGAGGATGAAAGTTTCTAAGGGAGTTTGTTATTTTTGAAGCCTTGTTGTCCACTAGCAATAAGTTTATCTACCATGAGGCAAGATTGGTTAATCGACAAGAATAGGTATCTCGCCTTTTTTCGCGAGTGAATTTAAAGAGTCACCTATTTGATAAGACAGTTTACATGTTTTAGACTACTAACTGTGTGCGTAAAGTGAAGGCGGCTGAGGTGATGGAGGAAGGCAGTCGCAGGCCCTTGATGATCTCCTGCCAGAGCTTCTTGTTGATGACCTCCACGAGGCCGCCACGAGCTATCACCAGATTGTATAGCTCGTAGAGGTCGAGCACCGACTTCGCCATGATGGGAAGTCTGTTGATCGGGGTACCTGGAACAATATAAAGATCATATTAATTGTTAACGAACAAGAGGTTAAGCTTTGACAATTGTACTATCATCTGAAAATTGGGGAACAACTTTTAAGTCAAACTATGAATTTGAAGACCAATTAGACAGAAATATAACAAAAGAGCTTCGGCATTTAGTTACTCTAGATGTGTAGGTACCTACTGGATATAAAATAATCAACCCCACGACTAGTGTAGCAACAAAACCACACCATCATCATTATATGCAAAGCAAGTCCAACACATCTAGTCCATCACACAAAACAAACCCGACAAAATATATCGAATCCCCATTTAGAGCAGTTAAAGCCCTTTACAGCGAAACGTAAGGGCAGTAAAGTTTCTAGCATGTTAAATCGCAACGCATCGCACGATCGATGATTTACGGCGGCGCGAGCGCGTCAGATCGCGCGTTTACGATGCGTTACGATGCGTTGCAGACGGATTTAGCGCAGCCGGTGTGGCCGCGGAAACCGATTGTTCGCGACTTGATTTACTGTAATTCGGTGGTAAACGTAATGACGTGACGAATAATAGACAAATCGTCTCTCGCCGCTGTTGTGTAAGTGCCGTGTTTAACGCATTCCATAGCTAGCTGAATGGTAGAACAAACAACGCTTGTTTAATACGTATTTAAAGCAAACTTGTTATAAGTTATTGCGATGGAATAATAACGAAGTTGTATTTTAAGAATCGTACGAAATTTTTTCGTGCGCTATAATTAATAAGAACGATGGAAGTTCTAAAAAATCAAAGCGAAATAGACGCGTAACATAACAAACCATTACTCATACACACTCGAATGGAGTACAAAAATAAAAATAACGCACAAAAATAGACAGCGTAGAGCGAATGTAAAACAATTCCCGTTAATAAAACGGCATGACCTCGGATCGTTTATTGATGAACTGGAGGCATTAGCGAATACCGACGGACTATTTGTCAATCCGTCTTCCTGTCTGCACTTAATCATTCCCCTGGTTACTGCGGGGCGGTGGGGGGTGAGACGGGGTGGGGGAGGAGGGGGCTGATGAGTTTCCGAACGTCACCCGTTCAGAGATTAATTGCTGTGCTTATGTTTAAGTACAACGTGATGCGCTAAAATTGGAGCAAATGAACCGTTGCTTATTTGTTTTTGGGGCGCGTTTATTTTATTCGCTCGATGGGAAAAGTATTCTGGAAAGGCTAAACATTCATTAATAGAATTGTGTTAAGTACCTATACATACGTAGGCCGTTAATATTTAGTGAATTCTCGAAAATTGGGAAACGCTACCAATAGAGACTCACGGCCAAAGCGAAAAACAAAACAGCATAATTGATAAAATGAATAATTCGTTTAAATAGTAAGAGAGAGTAAAATAGTAAGAGAGAATTATAATTTTGTAACACTTAGTGCATAAAACTGGCAATTGTGTTTGAATTTATTTACCAACATCACCGATAGCACCAGCATGCAACAAATAATATCACATTAACCAAAGTTCCGTTATTCAACTAAATAACTCTAAAGAAAACACGGACAAAAGCTATTGTTTATGAAAGCAATCACCCTAATAACGATTTCCACTAACCTTCCCGGCGGAAAACGCGCGATTCGATGCGCGTGCGCCGAGCACCGTGCACTTGCTATTTGAATAACCCGACCACTAAGAAAAGTCCTGATATTCCCGCACTCGACAACACCCACAACGCCAATACAACTCGGTCGGTTAACCCGTAATTTACGACGTATGTCCAATCGCCGACAGAGCCAATCTAATCGTGCCCAATTGTGACAAATTATTACTTTTCCTACGAAACCTTATGCTAAATATGTATTATGAATTTCACTTTATGGACCGACGTTTTATGGGCCCTCGAATAGAATGAACCCTTTCTCGATACCGCAATAGCTACAGTGTTGCATCGATTATTCTCACCTCGCCCGATATTTATTAGCACTCGATGTCTCTTAAGAGTTAGGTAACCCTTTGTGTGCAAAACTCGCGACTCTCGTAAATCGTCAGCCCTAACGCCCCCGATTGTTGATAAAGGATTGTAAATAACGAAGGATTTGCTCCCTAATCTCCTTAAACTGTAACACTTATAAAATATATGTTGCGGTCTTTTATAACCGGATTAAAGTTATGGTGCATTTTACGGTTCGGCTAATTTAATGATTCGAAAAAAGAACGCGTAACGGAAAAGTCGTATGAGTTTATCTAGGGAAGATAATTGACCTATCAGATGCCGTTCTTGCTCGACGACGCGAGCTATAATCGATCGAATCGACATCCAACGCCTACCTCTTATCGAGAGCTGTATCAAGGCCCTTTATGCCTCAACCCTGCGATCGGCCAATAGCGAGCCACGGAGAAACGTCGCCGGCCGTTCATTGGCTTGATACGCTTTTGATTGCGCCGCCCCACTCGATTCACGACTCGATCAATCTCAATTACTCGCCTTGCTGTAAACGCACCTACGTTTGCGCGTTTATTAACGAATTTTCATTAAACACACGTGAAATAAACTACCTATGTTTTAGACTGTTGATGACTCATATATCATTTTCAACAAAATTCAGAAATTTATATCACAAGAATCAACAATTTTTTTTCATGCTCATATTCATTTGTAACTCATAAATAAGGCAAAAATATGAATGTTAGACTAAAATAGAATCTCGCATGTGTTGGACATGCAAATCGCGAGGAACCAACGCCGATGTGGTTGTAAAATGTTTACGATTTCAGATATAAATTAAATTTAATGCGACGAACAAAACCTCGTCTATCAATATTATAAAGGATAAAATAAACATTTTAAAATAGATGATCAAGAATAAGCTCGTGAGATTGGGATTACAGAAAACGATCCAACTTTTAGTATAGTTAGGCAAAATTATGAGACGATGATTATTTGAGAATATTTTCATCTCTCGTTCGTATATGAAGGCAGTAAATGACAGCTAGCCTCTGTTTAAATAGTCATTAAGAGTTTATGAGCGGTAGAATTTATTGCGGGCCGAGGTGGAGTTTTAATTTAGAAATACGATCAAACTGGTATTCATTTCCACACTTTTAGTTCTACGGTATATTAATTTAACACTTACAAAACTATTACTTTTATACGTAACATAAAAGATGAAGAGAAAAGCAGATTGGCTTTAATTATTTTGGTATCTGGTGTAGATAATTGCAAATGTAGCATCATATAGGTTACCAGATTCATAAGAATATGTTGAAGAAGATAATTTGGCATGAAGTGATCTCAGTTAATCGTAACTCAATATTTATTTATTGCTTGTTATTTGTTGCACAAGTTCCGAGAGATACGGTCCGAGAATGACATAAGGCTGAGGATACAACAATCAATCATGAGGGAGCAGTAAAGCTGAGAACAATCCAGCGTAATTCCGTCTGAGAGACATTAAAATGGCGGCCGCCCTATCCGGTGCAACATTGTGGGGACTGCGCCCGCGCACAATAACACTTTCTTATTAGAATCACTCGGGGAAACTGACAGTTTTATCACGCACGTAACACCGAACTTGTGATTAATAAAGAACAATCGATGTCAGAAATTCCAATAATTCAAGAAATTATTGCTGTAAAACGAGAAAAAGAACACGTTAAAACTTCTCATCATTCAAACCTTTACTTTAATAACACATAAATCATTTATACGGACACAGATCAAAACCGCGAAGGATATTTAAGTGTGGCATCGCTTAGTGGAATTCAGGAGGCCATTCGATGTAATTGGCAATCATTCAGAAAGGAATATTCTCTCGCTCCAACAATCAAGACAAAGGCGGCCGATAGTACCTACAGGCGAGCCATTACAGGTCAATACCCATTATTATGCGATATTTTCGCGAGCACAGCCCTCCGATATCCCGTACGCTCACATAAGAAGGCAAATATCTGTAATTAAAGGTTGTAAAGTTGATTTACAACTGAGGCCCGAGTGTCGAACCTCGGGGTACGCCTCGACCAATCGCGTGCCACGAGAGCCGTCGCACCAATTTATTAGAAACGAATGAAAATCGCTGTTGCGGTGGCTTCGGTTCGCTATAATACGCATCCTGCGGTCGCGGATCCCATCACACCCCAGCAGATCGCGGTGGATAGTATCGAGCGCTGCAGCGCGCTTTACGACCTCGGCGGGGACGGTAACACCGGCAATAAAATTGCAACAATGGAAATGTCGGATGCGGCTAAAGGCGACGCAACTACGGCAGATCATTGCGATGAATGCAACAATGGAATCCTTGAAATGATGGTGGCAGCTATCGGTAAACATAAAGCTCCAGTCCCGAGAGAAACTAGGCAATCGTGCAAACAAACGTAACTCAACGAGTTCCGAGATAAGGGAAGCGTTTATATCGAAATAATGTTTTGTATATTATGTTGTTTATTACAAACGACACTGAAATATTTGTAATTAAAAATGCCATATGCCGCTGTGAAATAAGAGACTTTATTCTCTTTCGAAGTAATTATTATTAGCATTTGTTACCTTAAAGCAGCTTCGTCTGAATGATGATGAATGTAATTTATTATAAACGTAGTCAAGTTCACCCTTTTTATGGGTGTCGAGGAAATTGACCGTCCCCAGTTCAAAAACAAAAATGAATTACTAAAATGAATTACTTGTAATAATCTTAAAGGAAGAAAATTTAAAAGCAATTGACTTATTAATGGTACTTTTATTAAAAACCTTTAAGCAGAATATAGCATTTTATATTTTTATCATTGTTTTTTCTTTATTTTCCATCTATGCATTGTTATTTTAACATATCTTGCTGGCTATACTTATTTTTATGGCCATCGTTTGTCGCTTACAGGAATCGTAAAATATCATCGCAAACCTTTAATTTTCTTTATCATTTATTTTGTTGCACACACAATGTTGCTAATCGCCATTGTACATTGTTGATACAGAAACCTTCAACATTTTCCTTTATTTGTTAATGGTAATAAATAATAATGGTAATTATTACCTTTTAAGAAATGTAACAAATTTATTGTTACCTACCTTCCTAATGGATATAAAAAAATATTTTTGACGTCATTTGCCATATTAGATACAAATTATAACCAAAAGGTTTTTCGAAATTAAGTAATAATAAATCAGCGCCTCACCGCTTCCCAGATACTAAAAACATTTCTTATGGAAATTTAAACATATACCTATTTAAAAGAAAATAAATTAGTCGTTTTACATCGGAAACTACAAAACACCAAGTGCAAGTGGGAAAAATATTAATGATCATGAAATACCTATAGTGCCATATGTAGTTTAGTTGATTGTATTCTTGGGTGAAGGTGTCGAGACAACGACTGCCACCGTGTTTAGAGCCTCGCCTGACATCCATTTGAATGACAATCTAAATTACAATACGGAACGTCCCGGTCGTGACGAGGCGGTTTTAAATCGACACTCTGGTATTAAACGAGTAGCTATTAATAAACTCCAAAGACAAACAAATTATCTTTATCCAAATATAAGTACGAAACAACGTAATATTGCTTTCAATAAGTAATCTGCTGTACAAAATACAAAAGTAGGTAAGTACCTACTTTTGTATTCCAAATATACGTATGAAACAACGTGATGTTGATTTTCAATAAGAATTTGCTTTAGCTTAATCTTGTATCAGAAATGGCATCTTAAGTATTAGTGATAATATAGAAACAAGAAATGTACAATATAAATATTAGGTACGTATTAAAATGCTATAGCAGAAGAAGTCATACAAAATCCACAAGGGTAAAGAGCTAAAAGATGACAATCAATATTTATATTATAAAACACAACAATAAAATAATTTACATTAGACCAACAAAAAAGATTCAATTTAATAAGGTACATGAGACAACAAAGCGTTATAACATAACGGAAATAAAATAATCCGGCGCGGTAGTAACAAAAAACACACAATGGAGTCAAAGGGCAAAATGACAATAGCTTATGCCTCTCAGATAGAACAAATGAAGAGGCTGTGACAATGCACCATTAGCATAAACGGACCAAAGACAGTGACACACTCGGCGAGAAAGGTAAAAGTAAAGGGTCAATTTGAGATTTCCACATAAATAATGTTTATGTACTTATATACTTTCTAGTTTAACAACGGATGCGCATCACGTTTGATTTACGTCTAAACCTTCATTGTGGTGTTTGAATTGTGACTACGCTACTTAGATTGTTGATTTTTCTGTCGATACATGTCATTTTAATAGCATTACATTCTTGAAAACTAGAAACGTTTTCATAGCAATCTTTATCGTAGTAGTGTAGTAATCTAATTTCAATGGAGTCACAAATGCATCTAGAGCTAGAAGCCAATCCAATTTAAACAGCACACGATAATTCTTATGCAATTTCTTCTTACACAGCTTCTTGTAGATTCCTTCCTTCAATTCGTTTTATCGCGATCGTATAACACGTTTTGAACTATTGACATTTAAGATAATCGAATTAGAGTCCAATTTTGTTTCGAATTAATCATTGAGGGGATCTCGTTCGTCGCGATCTTCGATAGCACTCGTTGAATGTATCTTTTATTCAATACCATCGCTTCCGCCGCCGCGCCCACCTTGGCTGATATGGTTATTGTTAGTAGATATCTATTTATGGTTCGGTTAAATTGTGGCTTCATTTTAATGTTGTGTGTTCTTTTTTCAATATACGTCACTTATTTATTGGAGGTATTTTGATTTATAAATGCTATAATTATAATCAGTGATGTCATTTGTCATAGATATAGAATCATTAAAATGTATGAAGATTTTAAGTTTTTATATGTACCTACTATATGAAGTACATAATTAGAAGCAACAAGAGATACCTAACCTACACTACAGTTCTGATTTGCGGATATCAAAATAAATGATACGAATGTATTTTCTGAGAAGGGATCCGCCCTCCTTAAGGGCGGGCAGAGATCAAGGGCGGACGCACAACGCCTACAATATCATTTATTTGTTGTACAAAATGCATTAAAACTGATATAATTTATGTTTTCAATTTTAAACCAACTAATTAATCAAATCAGACAGTGCATGACTTATTGTTTCAAATAGTCATAAATATGTTTGTGGAATGTAAAAATAAATTCGCCTAGATCTAGCTTCAGCCGAACAATGAAAACATTTGGATAAATTCCAATGAATATATATTATTGGAAAGATGAAAGGTAATTATTTTAACGTTTGTCAAAATTCTCTTCGACAATGAACAGTATTTTTTCATTCTTAAAGCAATTGTTACATAAACATTTACATCGACTTTTTCTGTGTAATATAATTGAAAAATATCGTAATTTAAAAGATGCTTTCTTGTTCTAACAGATTGTAGGTCCTTTGAAGGTTCTCATTTCATTTAGATGATGGGACAATGGGCCGGCTCGACGGGAGTGATACCACGGCCTCACAGAAAACCGGCGTAAAATGACGCTCGCGTCGTGTTTCGCCGCGTAAGTGAGGTTACCGGAGGCCCAATTCCCCACCCTTTCCCCATTAATTCCCCATCCATTCCCCCTAAAAGGCTGGCAACGCATTTTGTAGCTCCTCTGGTGTTGCAAATGTCCATGGGCAGCAGCATTCACTTTCCATCAGGTGATCTGTGAGCTCGTTTGCCGCCCTATCCCATAAAAAAAATAGAAACGTAAAAGGCAAAATCGGTTAGGATTTTAGCCGTTGAAAGTTATAAAACATACAATTAGCAATGTATGTAATGAAGATTACTTCATGTTAACCATAACACAATTGGGCAGGTGACATCCGTGGGAAAGGTACATAATCGTGTGTCGCGGATGAGATAATACCTCCTTATAAGATAACGAATTTCCGGCGCCCACTTAGATACTGACCGGAAATGAAACCTAGTTGGAATTACTTTTGCAAACTCACACGTAACTGCTCATTAATCGCCTGTTCAAACTGAATTAGATAAACATTGTTAACTGATTGTTAACCTTAGTCTAAAGATTTTAACACAAATATCAGACATTTTTTTTTTTGGTACTTAAAATATAACTATAAAAAATACATTATGAGCCTGCTTTTATACCATACTTTTAGGAAAAAGAACTTTTTCTTCTTTATGGATAAAAATATGGAATTATATCAACAAATCTCTCTCCTAAAAGTTAGCACATATAATACAATCATGTCCTATTGTCTGAATTTCTTCTAAAATATGCAGTTCATTATAGAAATGAATGTTAAACCATCATCATCGCCTGAAATTCTTATGATTAGAAAACATTAAATGTTAATTTACGAAAAAAAATAGCTGCTTTTCCTGTCCTTGGTAATATTGTCAAAATAGATATAAGATTCAAATCTCTAAATCAGAGGTATAAGTCGGAAGTGCTGTCATCGCCATTATAAATAATCTTTTGGCTATAGGTCGTTAGCGCGGGGGGAGGGGGAGGGCAAGGTAATTTAGCCTCATCCATCACATAGCTTGACCTGGATACAGCTTTCAATCAAGCGAGCATTTGAAACGTAATCTAATTACTATTTTCCTATTTTCCATTCTGTTACTTTTACTTAAGACTTGTTTCGCAATTGTTTTAAATAGTTTATAAATAAGAGTAGGTATAACCGTTAACCTATTACAAAGTACATTTTTTTCCTTTAACTTCAGAGAGTTTCTTTGGTAAGTAATATAAGAATCTAGTTAAATAATTTGGTTTTGCCAGAATACGTTTTATTTTTCTTGGGTAAGTATGAGCAAAAATAAAAAATCTAATCATTTTAAAACTGCATTTAAAGTAATCCTGGCTATATTGGGCTTGAATACATTTGGAGATATTTTATTTCTTTTTACAGAAGGATACCATTGCTATAATCTACTAGAATATTCTCATACAGATTACTCTTGGAAAACAATAGTCGTCTTCATTAAACAGCCACCTGAGTATTTGATCCAAAATATTTGCGAATAACTCCAATGAGTCATTGGCCAAAATCCATCGGGTATAAATGATTTTTCACTGTTATTTAAATAGAGCGTGCCGAGTGATTCTTGGGCTAATTACCCTCTAACGAGCGGGAATCTGTGACATCTCCTCTGTATATCTCGATGGCCGCCGGCCGACGAGTGATGCCCTTTATTTCATAGCGAACTAATCCACTAGTAAGAGGTATAGGACGTGTAGGAGGTGTTACTATTCTTGGTTTTAGGAAATGGATACGCGTCAATCGTCCGAGAAAAAAGTTAAGAACAATGGTCTTCCGCGGACGCGACTATCTTTGGAATCTAGTATCGGTTACGTTCAAGGAACATGTCATAACGAACGGTTATAAGCGATTGGGAAACGCTATACCGGTGACCACGGAACTGTCTTGTTTCTCGTTTTATAACAGATAATAGTTTCAAACTATTAATATTGCTGTGAAAAAAGGAAAATAATATCTTTTGACTAAACCCCTGTTTGAGTGTTAAAATACTTTTACGGAAAGCATTAGATGATGGTAAATGTTACGACGTCATTCAATTCTTTAAAATGTAATTGGGTTAACGGATTATTTAATACATGCACATTTGAAATGGCCAGCTCGACCGTAACAAGCTAACAAGTCTCTCAAATGCCTTAAAAATGTATTATTTGCAGTAGCGAATATTTGATATCATTTCGACACGGAATCGAAAGTCCGAGATAGCTGGCGGGCCCTTGTTAGCACCTCGAACACCTCGGATACGATCGATTAGGCCCGCGGCCGCTCACATTCAATTATTTATTTATTTATTCGTAATTAAGCCGCGCGAGTTATGGACGCGCGCCCGATTTACGACCGAGATGACTTATCAGCTATACTCGATTACGATTATTGACAACCGCTCTGGTGTAGTGGTGCTGTATGCGCTATTAACACCGGCGGTCGCGGGTTCGATTCCTGCTCGGGGCGGATGTTTGTATTTATATAAACATTCGTTT
>DVWM01000207.1:0-12397 GCA_018235105.1 Junonia coenia | reverse complement strand
GTATCTATTATAAAATATAGTATCGTTGAGTTAGTATCCCATAACACAAGTCTCGAACTTACTTTGGGGCTAGCTCAGTGTGTGAGATTTGTCCGTATATACCATGTTCGATTTCTATTATTATTAAAAAATCCCTCTTACTATTATATCACAGTTCCTTTAACAACAATAAAAATTGTACGTACATTAACTTACCGCATTAATTGCATTGAATCAGGTCTGATTTCTCGTCCTCGACTTAATTAAACTGCCATAAACACAAGACATTTACAATTGACCTCACTCCTCACAAGAATGGAAATATGAGCAAAAAGTTTTGGACACCGCAATTATGATTGAAGTCTGTTATATTTCTCTGCGAGAATTTTTAATAACATATTTTTTTTTACTTACCGTTGTCGTTCGTATACTGAGATAGCTGAGACACATTTCCTTAATAAGATCTTCGTTGTTAGACTATGGGACACGGCACAAATTGCAAAACGGGAAAACCTTAAATGTAGTAAAAATTAGCATTTAAAGTACAATTATTTTATTTAACAGTTATAAGCAGTAAACTCTCGCTTAAGTTTTAGTTACTGTCGATAAAAATAAATTAACTATTTTTCTTTCCTTTGCAGTATGTCTGAAGGAGACGTTTCTTTAATTCGTGACGAAGACGTTTTACGTCGGATGGTAAGTACCTATGTCTTCAATAAATATATAAAAATGATATAAGTACATAAATTCTTCACGAGAACCTTATTACCGTTTCATAATTCAGAGTCAGGGACGAAGAACACATAGGACGAACAAACACCCGGACTGTGAAAAATATATATTAGTGCAGCAACTTTATGCAGATGTTAGACTCGTGGTGAATGAATGACCCATTTTTGACCCACCCAAATTCAGTTAGCTGTAACCTAACATTATAAGATTACTTTTTAAGTAGAAATGCAAAATAATTTAATCGTATTGTCAGTAAACTATGTCCCTATAAATGCCTCCTGCTTATGTTTAGCTCCTGCTCATCTGTCTGAGCAGGCGGGTGACTTGATCTTAAGCACATCTTAAGTCACCACATCTCTTACACGTTTCCATCACCATAGCTACAATGCAATTCTAAACAAGGAATAAGAGAAATAATAGGAAGTAAGGAAAGGATAGGTACTGATTCTCATAGTCACCGTACGACATTCAGCTATAGGCTCAAGCTAAAGCTTCTTTTCTATACTGATCAAGCTATCCCACCTACAATTTGTATGTAAACTACAACTAGACACTACCACATAATTTAATACCAATTGTCACATTACCTTTCCACAGTGGCAGCAGACTGAAGATTTCTCCCGAAAGAAAGAGATTCGAGCCCACATGTATAGGCTAAGGGAGGAGCGCCTACGCAACCTGTACTCGCCGGAGCCTGGCGCTGAAACTAAAGGTATTTTTAAATACAATTATAAATATGTGTGTTATAATACCATTAAGGCTTTTGCTACCAATGAACGCTGAGTTAAAGAGATATGATGTGGTTTCCAAGAATAATGTTGCCTGTTAAACTTCTAATTTATTCCTTTGGATGTCGTCACACAATTCTTTTTTATGTGAACATTTCGTCACGGTTTCCTCAAGAACGTTTTCAACATAAACCTAAAGAGATTTTTTGCAATCATCATGTTTACATCTGGTTTACATTGCTAGGAAACCAAAGCCTAGGTGCCCCGTGATCTGTGATCAATGATACCGTCTCCATACTGTACTATACAAGGCGTTTTGTTTGGCAGCGAATGAGCTAAGGTTGCTTTTACTTTGTTACAAAAGATGTTTAAGGTGGCTTCATAGTTAATCTATACCCAAATCGTAGTAACGTTATATAGCCTAAATTTTTTCTGTTTATTTCAATATGAACTTTTAAAATGTGACCTTTAAGATACGTTTAAATGAAGACTACATATCTTCAGTTTGTTTTAAGAGTAGAAATATTGTACCTTCATTTTTTATTAATACCGACATATGTAAGCTAAGCTAGCTACTACTATAATAGCTATAACTAGTTTTAAGGCATTTTCTACAAACCTTTTCTAAATGTTACGCAAAGTTTACATTAAAATATGAATGTGCTAAAAATTGTCAATAATAAAAATTATCATCTCTTTTATGTTATCTAAATTATCATATCACTGTCTTCAGAAGAAAATGTTAAATCGCAATGAAATGCACGTCACTGTTAAAAAAGGCAAGGTAAAGTGTTATTGACCCCTTTCGGCAGGTTGTGAGTTTTCATCAACCCAGGGCCACGTGAAATCGTTCGCTGACCAGAGCTTCCAGTCCATGAAGAGCAAGGAGGTGCGAGACGCGGGCTCCCCGCCCAAGGAATTTACGTACCGCGGCCAAGGTGCCTACCGACTACTGCCACCGACATTAATCTAACCGAACTAACTATATTAACCAGTAACAAACACAACTGTTAATATATCCCATACTCATTTAAATATATCGTTTCCAGATCTCAAGGAGCTGTCGAACGCTGGTTGGAATGTGGAATCTGAGAATAGGATGACGGATGATGGTCACACGCATGTGAAGTCAGTCCACGCCAACATCGAGGGTCAATACGACATCGATGGTGGTCGTGGTCAGTTCGCAGCCGTCGACCACAACAAACAAGCAATCACCGAGTATGATGACGGAAATACCAGCCTCAAGCGAAATGAGAACATCTCTAACACGGCAGCTCACGAACAAGTCGTGCGTAAAACTGACGATGGGACGCATTTCTCATCGACGACCAGTTCATCGACGTCTTCGTCCAAGTTTGAACAAATTTCGTCAAAACGCGAATCTGTGCCATATACTAATGATAACTATGACCTATCCTCTCAAAAATCCTATGATACTAACCGCAACGAAAACTTAAGTACGACTAGATTGACGAAAACAAGTGACTATGAACAAAACTTAAGGACTGATTTTGATCATGGTGACGTAATATCTAGAAAAGTAGAGTATCCTGACGAGAATACTAAGGTGATCGTGGAGACTAGATGTCTTCCCGATGGCACCAGAGTCACAAGCACTCGTAGGGAGTTTCGTGCCCCAGCTGTTCAGACTAGTCGCTCAGAACAACACTCTCATCAATCGAGGACTGAAAGTAAATCTTCCTCTTACGCGTCATCGCAAAAACGATCACATGTAAATGAATCTTCTTCAAAAATCATTCGTGAAACTGTTGATAACGCTGAGCAAAATATAGTAGATTCACAGAAGAATATTGATGATCATGATTTTAAGAGACATCAAGATTTTGATCATTCACATAACAAAGTTATTTATGAACAGGATTTGATAAATACGTCTAAGGATCAACGTAAATATGATACTAATGTTGATAAAACACACCGCGAGGTTTTCTCTTCACAAGTTGATGAAAACATGAAACGTCGTGACATTAGCGAAACACAGGCCACCAAAAACATTGAGGAACAAGTTCACAAAATAACTCGTGAAAACGTCACTGTTGAAAGAAAAACCAGCTCTGACCAATACCAAACGACGTACCAGTCTGATTTTAATCAGAGAAAAATAAGTAACGAATGGAGTCCAGCTCACCAAGCTTGGGCAAGCACGCTTCGTTCTGATACACCAACGAGACCATCTACAAGGGCTTCTTCTCCTGGAAGTAAAACTTTCAAGTCAAGTTCGTCTTCTTTAAGAAGCAGCGTTAGTCCTGATAAATCATTCAGGAAACCGTCCAGCCGAGGTGGAAGTCCTACTAAATTTGAAAGACATCCCCCATCTACTACCATTACTGAAAAATATACCAGCAATTACTCCTCGACTTCGGTTACAGAAAAGACAAATAGGATTACTAGTCCCGACAGAAAACCACAAGATAACTACCGGCCGAGATCCAGTGCGAGTCCAGAGAAACAACGTCATCCTACACGTGGACCTAATTCAAGCCCAGACAGGCAATCAAAAGATATCAAACATGACGATTTTAGATCCAAATCCCCTGTCAAACCTAACGAAAATACTTTTCCGAGATCCAACATAAGCCCTGAACGAAAATTAAATAATAATAGGACTTCTCCATCTCCTTCCGATGACACTTATACACGCAGTCCATCGCCGAAAAAGCAAATGCCGGATTCGAGAAAATATTCGCCGACAAAGAGTGTATCTGAACCAATACAGAAACCATCTAAGGAACCATCGCCATCAAGAAAGATAACTCACAGCACACAAGATGATTCTAACAATTTGCCGGGATATATGCGACCAACAGCTGCGAGTAAACCAATATCTAGTAACGACACTTACCATCCATCGGAGCCTACAAGTAAAACACCTCAACATCATACCACTTCCAAGAGTCCCGAACGTAAAGTGTATGAGACTCCAGTGGATAAAGTTAAAAAAGACCATTACAAATTCATCGATGAGGAAACCAAAATGTACTCTGTAAACACGGAGCACACGATAAAAACCACTGAGGAAAAAATAGAGAAAAATGTAACTCTAAAAGAAAACAGAGATCCATTACCGAAGGAACGTTCACCAAGTCCAAATAAATATTCACAAAAAAGTCCACCGTCTCCGGCCAGGGAAAGTCCCACTAAGGATAGCCCTCATGACATAACTTCAAATAAAAAACCTCACAGGCCTAGCTATTCTCCAACTAAAGATGTGCCTCACAAAAATGAACCAATCGACAGAACTCGGACCAGTAAGAGTCCATCAAAAACGAATGATTTTGAAATTCGATCACCAAAAAATAAATCCTCAAGCCCTGATAAATCAGTGTCACCAACGAGACATACACCAAATAAAGATAAACCAATTTCTGATCACACTATGCCAATTAAACAAAGGGACAATACCCTTTATGAAACAGATACGTCTTCTACACAAGATTTGCCTAACGAGAAATTGCCAGGTAGTACCCGTAAAACACCAAGAGAAGAGAGTCCCGACAAAGAACAAAAAATGTATCCAACACCGATTGACCAAAATATTAAATCAAAGTCTCCAGATCATAAAAATCGTCCTACTTCTGATAATTATTCTAAGCATGAACGTAGTCCCTCACCATTGAAAAATACTACAAGAACTTCAAATGATGAAAAAGTGACATCTACTCTCGAAGAAAGTTTCGATACCGAAGAAACATCTACATATATTAAAACAACAAAGACAGATAACTACAGAAAGGACTCAACTAAACAAAATAATGTCACAGTGATTACTGATAGAGATTCTCAGAGACCAACTACACAACAAAGAGAATCTTCTCCGTCAAAATTAAATACTTATAATAATAAAAATGTCAATGATGATAAGCCTCAGCCTAAACAACCCAGCCCAGATTCTGCTAAGCCAGAACGTTCGCCTGTACGTGACTCAATTAATAAATCCCCTAAAAAGACTACTTCCCCTGCTAAATCTCCTGTACGAGAAAATAAATATCAACTAGCTTCTGATTTTATAAATATTGAAAAGACAACCGAAGAAATTAACAAAAACACTCACAAAGACCGTCCAAGGCAACTTATTACACCATCAACGAGTCCAACCAGGAAACCAAACATAGGAGAAATAGCACCGTCTTCTGGACAAAGTTCACCGACAACATCTGTGAGTGGTTTTGAATATTTCTCTCATCGCCCAGATAAAAACATAGTTACAGATTTAGATGAACAATTGTACACTGAAACTACGACAGATTTTGCCAGTTATGAAGAAACAAAAGATGTTAAGAGCCCAACATCATCGAAAATTCCCTGCAGATCACCATCGCCTGAGAAACGCCCAACAAAAGAAACTCTCCCAAGAAAAAGCTCTTTGAAAAAACCGAGTAACCAGACTTCGCCAATAGAAAAACCTCCCTCAAATTTCCTCGTTTCGCCTAATTTAGAAACTAAAGAATTCATTGACCATAAGGTGGTAATTAAAGACCAGCCTAATAAAGAAAATGATAAACCAGTTAAGCCTAAACCACCGTTTGAAAGGCGTGAAACTTACGAAGAAAGATGTCGAAAAATTTTAGGCATGATTGAAACCGATTCAAATGAAACTGAAACGGTTGCACGAGAAACTATAAAGAATATTCAAAAACCACAATCCAATAATAGTTCACCTAGTGTGTCACCTTGCCGTAGTCCTCCACCTGACGACGATTTAACAGATATTGATACTATAAAAGTCACTGTAAATCTTGATGACATTACAACTAAGCGTAAAACAGATAGAATTCCATCTCGTGAAACATCTCCCACCAAACTTCGTGATATAACTTCTGAAGAGAAATATGAATATACATCAAAAACCAACAAATTTGAAAATGAAACTGAAACTATTACTTCGAATATAAAAACTCAAACTCCAGGTTTAAAAGAGCCACGTCACGATAAAAAACCCAATCGTTCAAAAGTGAGTCCTGAGAAGAATATTCCGAAAAGTAATTTACCAGGTAAACGATTAGAGAGCCCAGAACGTAAACCTGAAAAAGTAATCAATAACAAAACTGGAGATAATTCCCCTAAGAAAACACCAGACGATGAAGGCAGACCTACTAGTCCTAACAAAAAATACAACGAAAGTGTCATATCTGAATATGAACAAAATCACACTACTGAAAATATTGTACATCATAATGTTACTAAGACTGTTGAAGATGTAACACATTACAATAAGCCAAGGTCGTCAATTTCACCATCACGCAATGCTCCTAAAACAACTGCATCACCTACAAGGAATTCTGGCAATGAAAATCATCATAGTATTACAAACGACTACAGTACTGAATTTATAACTTCTGAAAAACGATTAGAGAGTCCAGAACGTAAGCCCGGTAAAATAATTGACAGCACGCCTGTAGATGAATTCCCTAAAAAAACCACGCAGGATAAAGATAGACCTACTAGTCCCGATAAAAAACACAACAGACCTGACATATCACATGAATATGAACAAAAAAATAAAACAGAAAGTGTTGTTAAAGAAAAGATAACTAAAACCGTTGAAGACGTAACCGATTACAGGTCAAGGTCTTCGCCATCTCCATCACGCAATGTACCCAAGAAAGCTACATCACCTGCAAAGAACATTGATAATGATCAATCTCCTACAAACACATCAAAGAAAACAAATGACTACAATACGCAATTTATAAGCACTGAAAAACGACTTGAGAGTCCAGAACGTAAGCCTGAAAGATCAATTGACAACAAAACTGAAGACAAATTCCCTAAGAGAACTACAGATGACAAAAGACGGCCTTTTAGTCCTGATAAAAAATACAATAAAACTGTCATATCATCTGAATATGAACAAAAACATACAACAGAACATTTTGTAAAAGATAATGTAACCAGAACTGTTGAAGATGTAATAGACTATGCCAAGCCTAGATCTACTACTTCGCCAACACGCAATATTCCTAAAAAAACTACATCTCCAACAAATAATCTTGAGGATAACCAATCTCCTACGACCGCATCGAACAAAACATACACAGACTACAGTACAGAATTTATAACGTCTGAAAAGGAAAAGGAAGTATTAGACAGAGTACAAAAATCTCTGAGAAGACTTTCACCAGATCGTAAGGAGAAGTCTCCCATTCGAGAGAAGACTTCTCCGACTAAATCAACTACCTTACGAGATTTAGAAATAATTACTAAAGCAGATGTTAATGAAGAAATTTTAACAGAAAATACGACACAAATTTTAAATCAAACACTGATTAACGAGAAAATCACTTTGGTGGAAAAACAAAAAACGGATAAGACTAAGGATCAAAAGGTATCTAGCAAACCTCCATCAAGAAATGTTTCGCCAACGAAGAAGGTTTCAAGTACATCCCCTGTGCCAGCTAGGAGTATTTCACCTAAGAAACCGCACTCACCAACTGAGAGACCCTCATCACCCCAGGTACCTAAAGCTAGTGGCATTAAGCCAAGGGAACCAGTATCTTCCCACCTTAGGAAACCGTCACCTACAAAACTTTCACCAACGAAATCAGATAAAACTATCACATCAGACGTTAAAAAAGTAACCAGCTCTACAAACAAACAATTTAATAATACAACCAAAACGCCGTCACCCAATTATAAATTATCAAATAATAAGGCATCTCCTGGAACATTTCACAAAGTAGATCAAGAACCTAAAAGGACACTAAATAAAAACATTAAAGATAATGTGAAGAAAGATGTAGATACAAAAATAACGCGAACTTCAAGTGACATGACATTGAAAACGAAAAAGACGATACCTCAAAAAATAAAATCAAAACCTGAAATACAAGTCACTGATGTAACAAGTAATAAACTTCACAAACAAACAGTTACTACAACAAAATTGCAGAAAACTTCACCAAAAGATCACCAAACCAAACTACCAACCAGTAAACCTAAATCAGCAACAGCATTAAATACATCAACTGATGATGACGATATAATTATTGATGTCCAACAAGCTAAATCTTCTCGCGAAAATTCACCAGATCGTATTTGCCCAACTCCAGTAGGATATTCCGAAGATATTGGTACTCCGAGATTTCCTGACGAAGTAAAAGAACCAGATGACGAATATCAAAAGCGAAGTTACCAAACTATTCATGAAACGGAATCTATAGTCGATGATATCGTAGAAATATGTGAAGATGATGAGCTATTTGTCAAAAGAACAAACGTAGAACATTTGAAAGAAGAAGATGAAAGTCTTCTTAGCGTCAACAGTAAAGTGTCTAAATTTATGACAAAAATAGAAGAGGTTGCAAAACCAAAAGATACGACAAGGAAATTTAAAGATACCGAAAGAAAAGTGCACTCTGATTTTATCGATGAAAATTTAAAATCAGACGATTGCTTACTATCTGTATCAGAAAAGGTTAATAAATTTGCTAAAGGACATATTGATCGGAGAGACAAGAGTCCCTCTCGTAATATTGTCGAAGAATTTGACAAACATACAACCTACCAAGACGATTACACGAAATTAAGTGTGAATGATAAAGCACATTTATTCATCGAAACAGCTGAAAATGTTAAATCTCCAAAAACAAAACCAGCACAAAAGATTGAGCGTCCTGATCTACATGATGTTGACGATGAATTGAAAACCGACGATTGCTTACTTAGTGTTTCTGATAAAGTAAATAAATTTGTAAAAACGGCTGAACAATTTTTAAATGAAACTCACGAAGTCGAAGAAAAAGAAAAGAAGATCAAAGAACAACATGATGAAATAATGAGGAAAATTGTAGAAAATGTTGATGATACTCTCCCAAATACGAAAAACGATTACCAACAAAAAGACACTGAACCACAGACACATAACAGTAAACCCAATGTCGATGAGAGCCCAAGAAGAAGTTCTTTTGCTAAAGAAACTGCATCATCTCACGCCAAAGTTAAAGAGTTCAATAGTCCCAATCTAAAAACTAATGAAAAACCTTCGACAGTAAAAGTGACAACTCTTCGAAGCAATGAAGCCATAAAGAAGGCTAAGGCATTATTTGAAAACATTGCTACTAATACTACTAGAAAAGCAACAGAAACGTCACATGTCAAACCTTCGAAATTATCAGATAAAACAGTAACAAAGAAGGCACCCAAAACAGATTCTCCTAAGGTTGAGCATCATCCTGTAGATAAAGACTACAAAAATATCGACGACAAAGAAATAAAACCAAAATCTTCATCTTTTATCACTAAAGACGAACCCTCAGTTAAAACCATAACACACAATCAACCAGCATTTGATCATGAAGAAAAAAATCGAAGCAGTCCTACACCTTTGAGAACTCGTTCACCTGACAATATGAAAGCCAAGTCTCCTTCTCGCAAACCAGTGGAAATTACCACAACTACAACACATATTCATTCTTCCACTGAAGTGACGAAGAAAGGTCATCCCGAATTAGAAAAACCTGAAAAACCACAAGAAAAAGTTCCCGGTTACCAGCGACCAACAAAAACAAGCCAAAATAAAGAAGAAGTAAAAACCACAGAGGATACCGAAGTAAGCAGTAGACGTGGAAGTGGCAAATTTGGAGTTGAACTTCGGCGAACGAGTGCGGAGAGATCGACTGCCAGTATTGAACGTCGTCGTAGTAGCGTCGAGCACCACCAGCCCTGCATAGAAGATATCTTCGATTTGGACCTCCTAGAACAAATGGTTAGTAAAAAACAAATAAATGTATATGATTATTAAACCATTAAGTTAGTTTCATACTTTTATTAATTACTTTTATTTTCCAGTTGGAAAAGGTCGTCGGTTATGAGCAGAGGCGTCGCATCAGAGCTCAGATACGAGTAGCTAAAAAGAAAGTAGAGAAAGGGCAAGTCGATACAAATACTATAACAAAAACTATGCATACAGTAAGTAAAATTACTACTACTAAGACAAGATCACCTGAGCGTCCACACAAATCACCAGAACGTCAAGTTAAGTCTACAATCAACCAAAAAGCTGCGTCTCCTGAACGTCACACAAAGCCCACGCCTCAAAAACACCCTTCGCCTGAGCGTGATGTAAAATCACCTTTACACAGGATTTTATCATCAGAGCGAGGTGAACCCAAAGACGAGAAACCTCTGCTAAATGGAGACGTAAAAGATACTATTACCATACCTGAAAAACCCCTGAGATCACGTACACCAGATAAAATATCTCCAAAAGCACCAACTACATCTAAAAGTCCGGTTCGCCCACACAGTCCTGACAAAAAATCTAGACCTTTGTCGCCAACCAAAACTTCTACGAAACCAAAATCAAATCGTTTTAGCGAATATGCTTCTGCTTATATGAAGAAGATTGGCCTCAAAGAATCGAATAAAACTGTAGACGTTAAAGCGAAGAAACTACCTGTCGATGATGTGAAAACAAAAAGAGTAGAAACTCACCATACAATTGAAACTAAGCTTTCATCGACTTCTAAAAAGACTACTGAGCGCGTTTCTTCGAAAGATAAAATTGAAGTTACTCATCTTAATGGGAAAAGGTCACCATCACCATCAAAGATTGACAAAAGTCGTCCAACACAGAGACAGATTTCCCCTGAACGAAAAGTTCATAGTCCTGATCGCATCAACGTAAGTCCTGAACGATCACACCGAAACAATGAACGCCTTCAGCACAGTCCTGAGCGAGCTAGGCACAGTCCTGAGCGAGCTAGACACAGTCCTGAGCGAGCTAGACACAGTCCTGAACGCACTAAGCACATGCCTGAACGCGCTAAGCACATGCCTGATCGCGCTAAGCAAAGTCCAGAACGTGTTCATCATAGCCCTGAACGAGCTCATAGTCCTCCGCATGTTCCTCATGGCTACGAAAGATCACAACATAGTCCTGAACGTAGACGCGAAAGTCCGGAAAGGAAACCCAACCTGGAGACGACTCAACAAAAACCAAACGTCTTTAAAACTCAGGCTAGCAAAGAAACAATCATCAAAACAGTTTATGACATAGAAAAGAAAATTCCTCAAAAACCCAAGCAAGAGGAGAAGCCATCGTGGGTAACGAATAGGAATTTGAAAAAAATATCGTCAGAAACTCGTACTTTCAGCTCTAAAAAAATTGAGACTGAAAAACCAAAATATCGACAAGTGAGTCCTTCTAAGGTTATAACAAAACCAACTGATGTTATAACTTCCAGCTACGGTCCAGGTCCTCTGGATACAGATGGTAAACCTCTGTTTGGTATCAAGGCTTTAAGAAATGGGGCTTCAAACTATCAAGGTAAGTTTAAATGAGCAATAGTAAATATTTATTTTATCACTGACATCATACATTTTATTCACTCTGCAAATATTTATACAGTTGAGTAGGGCCTAGTTATTTTCATTTATAAATACACTAATCGTAATAAAAAAAACATTAAAGTATGAAATGAAATGCTCTTGAACACACTTTAAGAGTATATTTGAATTTAAAGATATCGATAAAGAGAAATAGTAGCTTATCAGATAACAAAATCCGATGACAACATTTTTAGTATGCCACTTTTTTCTCTTACTGTACCGCACAGATAACAATACTCGTTTATGTAAACGGATGACTAACTGTTTCATTGCTGTTTCGACAGTGAAAGGTACTGTCATTCGTCAAGAGTTCCACTCGCGGAACGGCGGTGAACCGGAGGGCACGGTGTCCGTCACCGCGTATTCTACGGAACCTGAGGACTTGGAGAAGCTGCTGCAGGTTCAAGGGGAGAAACCGTCGAGGCTCCATGGTCTAGCCGCTATTACAACCACGAAAAAATTTGGCGGCGACACTGGAACGACGTTTAGCGAAGTTCACAATGTAAGCGCCTGATAAAAAATAATAGTTTTGTGTTTATTTGTGTAATTGCATTTATTATCGCATCATTTTTTTTTAGTACTTTTCGTAAATTTTATATAAGAAT
>DVWM01000206.1:0-12399 GCA_018235105.1 Junonia coenia | reverse complement strand
CGTGCGCTCCGCCAGCGAGTGCCGGAACTCGCCCCCGGCGCACCCCCGCACCAACATCTCTCAACTTGCTGCTACCACGCCACTAGTCGTCCCGCGATTACTTTCGCACATGACTTTTTTATTTGATGTTCTCCCTATATAGACATTTTCTTTGGTATGTTGCTAATGCCAAGTATACCTACAAAGTAGATTATAGTTTTGGTACGCTTATTACAATATGCATAATTACGAAAAGAAAATAACAAAAAATATGAGACAATTGGGTTTCCCGGCATTAATAGTTCTCACCATTTGAAATAATTTTCACATTAAACATAAAAAGTGTTGTTTTTAACTTCAACGTGATATAAAATAAATATCTACGTGTGATATAATATTTATACCTACAGTTATGCAGAAATATAAAATAGCAAACATATATTATTTAAGTAAAATGTATCAACCGGTTGTCTAAAGATAGCACATATGTATAAATCGGAATTCAGTTAAGAGGCAAGGTCTAGGTCGGGCGCTGGAGATAACGCGGGAAATACCATGGATCTATTTATAAAGTGATATTTATATGTCATAACATGATAACGCCCACGACTCATCAGATACTCAGTCTCATATTCCCTTTAGTCAACGAGTATCTTCATATTTACTGAGAAATAATTTAAAAATATAATTACTGGGGAAAAGTCTCTACATTGGTAGAGAAAAATAATTTTTGGGCAAAAAAAAGCAAATGGCTTTAAATAAACGAAAATGAGACGGTTATAATTATCCTTTAAGCATAACATTACCATGAAAACAATGCAATTCTTCAGATATATTGTTTGTGGGATAATGACGTCATACTTATCGCTGGGCGATACTTTAATTCTAGGAAAAAAGAAAAACAAATTATTATATTATACATTTTAACAACTGTTTCATATTTATATTGGTATCCTATCTCAGTTAATAATATATTCAAGATGCTGTAACAAGATACTGATTAGGCAAAAAGCATTGCGTTATATTTCTTTAATTTATACCATAAATCTATTAACAACGTTGATTAAGAATAAAAACGTTACAAAACTTGTTTTATGTACATATTTTGAACTAAATTGCACAAAACTTGGACACGAAGGACCAATAATAATTTACGTCATATTTTTATATATTTTGTTCTGTATGAAATATGAAGAACGTCGAAAAAATAATATTGAAAAAATCACATGACCTATCATTGTAAACCATCTTATCTCATGCCTTTTCAAATGTCAACACTATCGTTATTTGAATAAAACATGTACTTAATATGAAGACCTAAATGCATTTTTAAAGTCATATCCAAATATTGTCAACTGGGCCGGCGACTAAATAGGAAATTGGGTAATTGAGGAAGGGAGCGGCCACGAGCAAGAGTTACCTTACCTCTTATATAGGTGTACCGACTAGATTTCGCAATTTCCTACTCACTATTTCTATAAAAGATTTCATTGATTTCATACCTATATCAAAATATAACTGTCATTCAGTTATATTTGGATATAGGGATATAAACAATTTTGTTGATAAACTTTAAAATACAAAATATGTTTTGTAGAATTTTTGGTGGTTGAAAGAACTTTCTACTTAGTTTCAAAGTAATAGGGCAACATAAAATACATTGTTTCATAAACACGTGTGATCAATTATGTGCAAAGTAGGTGAAACATTCGAAGTTAAAATTAACATGACCAATTTAAAGCAGATAAGGGCGCACCTGGTGCGACAGATGCATATTTAGCTGTCCAAAAAAAACCGTTATACAACTTTGGGTCGTACTGCATTACAAGAAAGTCGAATTACTACAATTTACAGACGCACAGGTGGTGCGAACCGTCAGGTGTGATTTTTTTATGTGTCTACCTGTACAGCGTTGCATCCGAAATTCCTATTCAACTATAAGGTATCAAGTGCACTATGTAAAAAATGCGAAAGTGGTATTGCTTCTCGTCATAATAGGTATATCAAATATACTTAATTCATTCATGACAATAACTTTTTTCGTGTTATTTTGATATTTTTTTCTACATATTTATAAAAAATATATTTAAAGCTCGTAAAAGCGAACGGAGGTGGTTCACACCGACTTATCTTGTTTGAAGTAAACGCTTTACATTTTTTGCACTTTATCTTAACAGTACGTAAATCATAAGATTTTCCTCAAGTAGAATATTTTATGCATAACTTCAAACATAATCTTATAATTTGTATAGTCTGTAGTTATATTTAACAATAATATACATACATATATTTAGAAAAGTTGTAGTTATATGAAGGGAAATCGATTCGTCTCTACCTAATCTACATTTAATTACTTGATAACGTAATAAACTGTGAGAAACCGGTAAACCCAATATTGTCATAATATGCATATTACACCGATTTACAACTACATAAACTTTTATAAACTTGGCATTGACAACATACCTTGATAATCTAGCCCTAATCGGAATCACAAAATGTTATTACCGTGTCTCTAGTACCGGTACTTAACGTGAAAGATAAACCACTATCACTGAGTATTTAACTGTAAACTTTCACAGACACAAGAAAATGAATTTTCGTGTTGAAAAATGTTTATTTTAATTTATTAAGTTTGATTTTTTTAACAGCACCGCGTTTTATTTTTGGAGCAGCGAATGCGCGGTCTCGTTGTCCGTGCTCAACGCCCGGCGCGCGTCTGACGGAGCCTCGGGGCTCGTACTCTGTCGCACGGCACAACGACAAGGATTATACGCATGTGCGGGACGAGGCTTTTTCGAATCATCACAGTGATGTCACATCACTCATTATGTACTCACTATGTTGTGGTAAATATCTGTGACATAGGTGATTTCGTGACGTAGGAACCCATTTATTCTTAGACTTCCCATAAATGCGCGGATGGGGATGGCCTTTGTCCTTATAGATTTAACATTTAAAATATATCGTCTGTTAGACGGAAACAAACGGCTTAAAAAGGTTTTATTATGTTTTAGAGTCCCACAAACGTTTATTCATCTCGTATGACCATTATCTTAAATTGTTATAAATAATAAGAATTTAAGATAAAACAAATGTATTACGCATTTTCGTATTCCTCTTGAATTCTCAATAAAACTGATAAGAATTACGTAGTTAATACTGAATAACTTCATTTCCTGAAAATCATTTTATTTATCTTTGCCTACTCAATGCAGTAGAGTTGAAATGGTAGAGCCACTACCAAAAAGGCAGACTATGGTAGACTCACAAAATAGTTTAAAAATAAATAGATATAAAAAATAAAATTGTTGAGATTCATAGAAATATTCGTTTTGTTATTTTCTCATAAAAATTATCGAGGTTGAGTTTAAATGGTAGATTAATTACAAAAGAGATAAATTATGGAAGACTCACAGAATAGCTTAAAATCTATATACTAATACAGCACATTATGTGAAATAATTTAAAATTATAAAGAAGCTTATAAGAAGCTATGTAATAACTTAAATCTATTCGTATACGAGAAGCAAAAACTTCTTACATGTATTTTCGAAAATTCGACGAATAAAAATTTGAAAAACTTTTGAAAACGAACAGTATAAAATTTGGCATCTAAGTTAAAGTTTCTATGTTTTTATTTAATTTATATTAAAGACGTTAAAATATTTAAAATAAATAAAACCTACACAACGACTCTACTACATCTATGTAATAACACTATAAGTCAAAATACTGAGTATCAGTTGTCAAGATTTCAAATTAAAATCATGAAAAGACATGAAAGTCACGACTAAAAAAGTTTCATGGTCTTTTATTTCGACCACGCTGATTTTAATTTAGATTACTTTGTTTTTTATTTTAAGTATAATTCTGTTCGTTAAATATTAAGGATCGATGTGTTTACGCATGTAGAGTTATAATTTGAAGCTCTATTTTTTCATAATCTGCGTGCCCTCTATGTAAGAGTGCTATATAACAATAATACATTATACATTATAAAATAAGATGCCATAATATACTACAAAAGTACTCTATTATTTCTGCCACATTATATGAAAACAATTTGTATATGCCTATATGTATTATATAACATAGTCGTACAAGGTCAAAAATATCAAATGCACGTAATATTATCTGGAGAATAAAATAAATACATACTTTTACTTAAACTCAATAAGTCTCCTAAAATTTAATGGGAATCTATTCTTACTAGAGGTCGACAGAATTTTAATCTGACACCTTTACACCTGAAAAAATTGTGAGTGATAGTATTTTTGTAAAGTCGATCAGTCGAAGTCATTGTCGATCCGTGAGAAAGTTTTATTTTAAATAATTTGACATAACTATTTACTGTAAATAATATTTTAAAAATATTAACTTTGCGAATCCTTCTTCGTATAAGGTTCCTCTATACATTTTTCGCTTTACGTTTTAATATACTTTGAAAGGTAGTTAGTTATAAACACAAAAGTATCCATGTAGTAATGCCGATTTGTAGGAAAGTTTTTCTTTTGAATAATTGAATATATTTACTGCGAATAATATTAAAACATATTAACTTCTAACAAATCAAACATTTTTTTTTTTTTTGATATAATCGTGAAAACAGCATAAACCTGTCTGGTATGATGCTTAACGCCTTGTTTAAGGCGTTTCAAAGAATCGCCTATTTCAATTAAACATATTAATTTCTAAATCTGTCTCCATATAAGGTTCCACTATGCCTAATTTCATACTCCTCCGTTCGAAATTTTCGTGAAAACGTACAAGAAGTTTCCCTTTACATATACAAATTCTTCGACGTTATAAATTACGGACGACGTGCTCAATCGCTCGTACGGGTAATGTATAATAAACGTTGTTTACTGCGTGTCATCCAATCAATGCTTTGATTTTCCGCGTGAGATGGAATTGCCAATCGGCTGGCGCTTTGTTTACGCGAGCGTCACCTGTGCGCGACGAGTCAGCGTGACTAGGGTGTTACTATAACTCGAGATCCCACCAATAAGTTACACAGACATTAGTTTATTTTTTTTGATGAAACCTTATTTAAGTTAACAATATAAAGCCTACAATTAATACGCTACGGGTTCTGTAAACTAATTAGCCGAGGATAGTAAAATTGTATAAGTTATTGTTTTTATATTATAACCTTTCAAATCATATAATTATGTAAAAAATATCTTTTCTTTTCTTAAGGAGAAAATGCCAAATAATTTATTTAAAAAAAGTATATAAAGTTGTAAATAATGTAGTAACAACGTTCTAGTTTCAGTAAACTAACTTTGTGTTATTGCATATTTTAACTAATTTTTGCTTATTCATTGTAGTGTGTTTCTAGCCATACTGAATATAAGAAAGTCACTGCTAAGGCATCACGACGTAATACATCAGAATAGTGTAACTCTACCTTAAGGTTTCAAACAAACAGATGCCTGTACAATCGTCGGTGTGTTCCTTGTCATAACGAATGCGCGTTTCGTCGGACATGACGACGTTATTTAGAATACTAATACCGGGCTTTGTTCGTCGGAAAGTATTCGTCGAAAAATGTTGCGGATGACGACTCTTTGTTCCGCATTATGTTTCGGCTTATTGTATTACGCGTCCGTGCGTTTGTCATGTGGGAACTTAATCCATACTAATATATAAAGCTGAAGAGAATGTCTGAGATGAGCGTTAGGATATTTTTGGACGATTTAAATAAATATTTTTGTGTTATACAAAACTTCTGAAACGACTGTAATTTACACATAGTAAATTACGACAGTACTTACTAATAACAACTAACCCGGATACCCATGAAACGCTGAGATAGTCTACTACTTTATTGAATTATTTTATTCATTGTAAATGCCTAAAATAATACTATAAAGTAATTAAAAAGTCAATAGAAACAAAACATGTTCTGACTTGCTGTTATTGTTTAGAAAATAATAACATTCTGAATACCGCGCATTACGAGATATGAATGTTTTGACCCGTATTCAGTATCCCATGGAATAAAACTCATAGACACGAAACAATACGAGTAAACATAGCAGTTATCTGACATTGTATTTTAAGAGCCCATTCCCACTTGTCGTGTGTCGAATCCGAATTTTAATCGGATGCTCCAGTGGCAGAACATTTTATATGAAGCTATTCACACTTGTCGTTCGATAAAAAATCGTAGATGTGTCTAGAAACTCCGACATCCGATTAAAATCCGACTCCGACACACGACAAGTGGGAACGGGCTCCAAGTTGTTATACATGTGCGATGTAAGTTGTGACACGTATTGCTTTGAAAGTTGTACACATATGTACGTTGTAAGTGCACCCATGTGTGTTGTAAATTGTGACACATATGAATTGTTGTGACACACGAGCGTTGTGAGTCGTGGCACATGTGCGTCGTGTAATGCAAGGCACTGTTGCTGAAAGTAAAAGGGGCCGCTTTGTTCGCATCTTTGTTATTTGACCTCTGTGTGGATTAGAGATGATAAATATTGCGTGGTACTGTGTGATTGGAATTTTAATACAGACTTCTGATAGTATTACAAATGTAAGCTTTTCCATACATATGTGTACTGTACTCATATATACGTGTAATTCATTTCAGTGCAATAAAAATTATAGTATGGGGCCAAATAATGGATCTTAACCTCAAGTAATTTTAACTTCATGATATTATCGAATTTTTTATGAACATTTATGAATAAAATTGTAACTAATTTTGTTTTTAAATGTTGTATATATTTTTGTCAAATAAAGAATCTAGAAATAGTACCTGTATCAGCGATTCAGAAAGCACGTCAAATCTGAAGCCATCGATCTTCTGAAATAGCTTTCCGAAGGGATTTGAGAAGGGCCGAGGGAACACAAAGACTCGAAGGGTCACATTGAAACAGCAATATGAGCCATATCGGAATAAATCGTAATATTTCCCTCTATTTTAAATGCGTTAGGAGAAACCCTTTTTGAACCAACTTCAAAGAAAGCGGTTTTTTTAGCTGAGTGTTTTTTCTGTCTTCTGATGATTATGCAAAATTATCGTCTTAAGGTTTAAGTACATTCTTAACAGTTTTGACGTTTAGATTAAAAAAGTGGTTTTATTTTAGGTACCTACTACTCCTCTGAGCCCAGAAGTGAAACATCTATTGGCTGTGATGGTATTGTTCTATATCTTAAATAATTTAAACAATTCCTTTTTGTCTGAGAGCTCTCTCATATATATGTAATCAAAATCCAATAGAAATACTTCGAGCTCGAGAATAGAACGTTATAACTAATTTTCGAATAATGCTATCGTTGTAAAGAGAACTAATATCAATAAAGGCTAAAAAAACTTAAAAAAGTTTTCTTAAAGGAAAAATTGTAGATTTTCATTCAAAGGCGCTAACACGAATCATAATATGAATCTTCTTCAGGGATCCGGAAACCCACACAAACACTCAAACCACAAAACCTTTGTATAGCCTATAAATATATTTGTCAATATTTGGGATTGGGACCTTTAATTCTTCAGTCATTTTCAGATTCATATCATTATTTCATACATAACTGTAATGTTATTTGTACAAAGTACCTATATTAAAAAATTAAACCGAGACGTTTTGCTTGCAAGTATAATTAGGTAGGACTATTGCAAGCTAAATAACACAATCACTGCTTTTTCCCGCTAAGCAAATCCTCAACACGATAAAAGGCAATTAGTGTCACGATCGCCGTTATTGAAATCAGGAATGCAAACGACTTAGTTCACGACTTGTCGCCGTTTGTAAACGAAACGTGTTCGATTCCAATTAAACAAATCCGTTTAAAATTCCACATACCTTTGTTCTTTGTTTGATGTTGTTATTTGTGTTGTATGTTTCATTTCTGACGATCAAATTTACGATTCAGCTGTTGATACTCTAAGAGCGAGTAACTGTAGTTACAACTATAGGGTTTAATTAGTTTTCTAATTTAATGTTGTCTTAGATTTTCGCGATTATTACACATTGAAATAAAACTAGTTTGAACGGATTTAAATCGCGTATATTAAGACCTACAGGTAGATCTACCCGTGACCACGAACGCTGTAAAGTGCTCGAAACGTCGGGATGATAAAGATCATTAATATACGTGATTTAAATCCGTTCAAACTAGTTTTATTTCAAAAACAAACGTTTCTTCAATCAATCAAATATATGGGATGGATAATTCGCATTTGTAAAAAAAACCTTCATAAATACAACTGTATTTTGGACAAAAGAAAAAACGAAACTTTTTCATGATTTTCTTATTGATCAAGTAAAATAAACGCTGTCATTTAATACTTTAATGCCGAAGGTATCCTTCGTTCCGTAGGAAATAAAAAAGATCCAATATTTGCTGAGGATTGCCGCTCGCATTCCCTTGAATATATTTTTTTCTACTGTTTTCTTTTGTTATGCAAATGAAAGAAATTGCCAGAGATAACAATTAAAATACAAAAATAAAGTAGGCAGAAATCGTAATAAAGTTCCGAAAGAAATTACAAAAATAATAGGGCGAATGAAAAATGATTTTAAAGCAGAAGAATAATCTTAAAAGTATTTTTTTCTTTCATTTTCAGTAGATCTCTCAACGAAAAGGTTCGGACAAGTTTAATGTTTGAGAAATATCACATAGACATCTTATAGCTATGTAAAAAAGCCGTTTTAGTTACCCTATTTATAACTCAAGAACGGCTGTACCGATATGGCTAAAAAGTTGTGGGTAGGTAGCTTAGAACCAGGAGACGGACATAGGATACTGTTTAACCCGTTCGACAGCGTTTCCGTGTGACTTGACAAAAAAAGTGGTTGCCATGTACGGTGTGATCAGGTAATAGACACGGCAAAGGCTGTCGGGTCCACAAGTAATATTATCTACAATCAAGTCTTTTCCTAGAAAATTGGAAACGAGTAAAAGATATAACGTCTCCTAGCGAAGTATCATTGCAACATCGGTCTATGAATTGTCAATTAACCAAGAATCTTCCAAAGAATCAGCATTTAAATTGTTTAAACATCTCTTGAGACAATCGGTAGATGTGATTGAATACACGCAAATTCACAAACCTCTCATCCTAAGCGCATATACCTTTCTTTTTTTATTTTATTTTATTTTATTTTTGTTCACGCGGGGTAAATCTTCATAGATACCCGACTCCTGGGGGGGATGTCGGGTTATGTGAGATTGCACTCACTAAAACCACCTGCGATGGCCGCCACAGTACGGAAAACAGAGAGGCTACGGGATCGCTTTCGCAGCACTACCGCGGCCTAAGCGCATATACCTGCTCGATTCCGTCGTGGCATATGAGCTATAATAGATAAAATATGTGTTAAAACAAGAAAATCATGAACTTTATTTTAATGCAGATAATTGACTTAATTCTAGTTATGTTTCTTTATGTTATATCAACTTCTAGTAAGTATAATATTGTTTTTGTGATGGAACATTAATATTGATAATATTTAACATCTTAAAAGTGTTAAATAAGATGTTTAGTCCTTAATAGATTTCAATAATTATTAAAGAGAAATATGTCTTTTTTCATTGTGAAATGCCATTATGCATTTTTACCCAGGGTTAATTCAGAGGGAGGGAGGTTAAAGTGGACTGCTAAAGCGATGGCTACGTTCTCATATCGTTCTATAAGGCGCCATAAAATCGCTTTCGCATATTATCGACAACCCGATGTTGACCCGCCTACACCATATTTTTTGGCCTCGAGAATTCCTCAAGGCACTGAAAGTTTTCTTTCGTCTCGGTTTTGGAAAGTATATCCTATGTCTCCTTATGTCTTTTAATCTTTAAAGGCTACTACAAGATAATAAAAACAAACTACTATAAATGTTCTAAGCAAAACGCACGTGAAACCGCACATTTATCGCATTTTATGTCTAACGTTATCAAAGTTATTCAAGAGAAGACGTTATCAGATTCTTTACAATAAAAACATACGTAATGTTACTACATTTTACATATTTAAAGAAAAAATGCGCAATAAAAATCAAACAGAATGTTAGTTATGAAAAATTGTTAGTTAAAACTGATATAAATACTGCAGCGTTCCAACAAACAGTCACAAGAAGCAATCATGCGGACGTTTTGCTTATTTGTTTTGTGTTTGGGAGTTGTTGCTGCTAAAAACATACTACGGTATGGACTTGATGAGGCTGACGAGCTCTTCGAGGCATTTATAAAGACTTATAATAAAATATACGATGCAGCAGAGAAAGAAAGAAGATATGAAATATTCATGAAAAACTTAGAACAAATTAATGAGCTTAATGAAAAGAGCACCAGCACTGAATTTGGTAAGTTATTAAAAGACTTTTACATAGGTTTAGCTGCAGGTTTTTCTATCACCTTTTTATACAACGTAATGAGACAAATTGACGAAGTGACTTCAATGATGATTCTAATCCCCTTATTCTCAAATCCTGTCATTAATGACTAAAGTCAAAATTGATTAAAATTTACAATAATTAAAATCGTAGTTATACAACAAAGCTCAATAAATCAATAAATGTACTGGGACCTGGAGAGAGCTTCTCTCCAGGTCCCAGTACATTTATTGTCAATTTTTATCAGTTTCTTTTTTGGCAATGTTTTGATTAAAAATTTTAACTTCTCCTTCTAAATCCACAAACTTGCAATTAATGATTCACCTTTTACCACAAAATTGGCAGTTTGATTGTTAACTGACACGTATACTCATTTATAGGTATCACGCAATTTACTGATTTGACGTCTGAAGAATTTCTTGAAAAGTATACAGGTTATAAAAGAGGTGATATGGATGGTACCTGTATTGATAGTAATGATTTACACCTAAAGCCGGTACATGCACCTAAAGCGTTTGATTGGCGCGATAAAGGAGTGGTGACCAAGGTGAAAGCACAGCACAACTGTGGATCCTGCTGGGCGTTTAGTGTAACTGGTAAATAATCAAAAACCTTTTTACGAAAAACAAAAATAAGAATAAAATTATAAGGTTTTTTTTCTTTTAAAGATATTCACGTTAGAAATATCGTTTTAAAGTTCTGTAATGCCAAATGATGCGTGTAATAATAATAAAAAGTGCTGAAAAGCTATTTTTCTAAACTAATATAGTCTTATCTAAACGCTCCTTGGGAGCCCATTCTTCACGGATCTTCTCAACTGATCTGATAGAGAAAATGGAGCACAATAACAAAAACCTAGAATTGGGAGAAAAATGTATGTAAAAGGCACCTAATTCTGCTGTATTCCGAAAAATAGCATCAGCCATTTTTTTGATTACCTCAAAATTAGGTGTCATTTTTCGAAATAATTCAGAATTAAAACAAATATATTTTTGCAGGAAACGTGGAAAGTGCTTACGCAATTAAAACCAATAAAACGATTTTGCTTTCGGAGCAACAATTAATCGATTGCGAAAAAGAGTCCATGGGCTGTGATGGTGGCATAACAGTTTCAGCTCTTAAGTAAGTCTTTTAGTTATAGTTCTACTATACTATTTTTACAAATTAAGGTTTTTGTTTCCACCTCTCGACTTTTCGTTCTTTCGATTAAGTGCTCGAAACGTCAGGATGGTAAATATAATATACGTGATTCTTTTTAAAATACTTTTATTTCAGTCACTTACAATTTTGAATTAGTATTTTATTGTACCATTTAAAATCTTATTCTTTCCATTTTATTAAAAACTTAACTTCCCTAGCGAGTTTTAATTCAAAATATTATATTATTTTTAAACACCAATCTTTTTATTGAATTCGTTTTTCTAATTAATCAATTATTATTTTAAGATACTTAACCAAAAATGGTGCGATGTCCGAAGACGATTATCCGTACGAAGCTATAGATGACGATTGTCGGTATAACTCATCGAAAGTAAAAGTACATCTTGAAGGCTGTGCAGCTGTACATGGAACGGAAGATGATATCAAGACTAGATTACTACAGTTGGGACCACTATCAATAGGTAATATCTTTAATTAAGCTCTACACGCATTTGTTATACTACAGTTATAGATCTACGAATAACATTTTTTTTGTAACTTCAATAGTAAAATACCCAGCAGTTACTCTATGCGACTATGCTCTTGCATATTTTACTCGTACATACAAAAATAGCAGAAGGAACATACCTCCAAAATTTCAAGTTTTTAGATTTAACAGGCGCAGAGGTATAGTAATAACTTCTAATTTGTTTTATAGCAATCGACGCCCGACCAATACAACACCATACAAACGGAGTAGTAAAAGGCAGTCATTGTCAAGGGTTGTTCCTCAACCATGCGGTCCTATTGGTTGGCTATGGAACAGGTACCAATTATTTTAATATTACTTAATAAAATCACAAGAATCGACTAGGATTAGAATACAGAGTCTATTCTTCCAGTGCAGTACCACATTCTCACAATACAGAGCTAC